>VWZF01006084.1:0-12136 GCA_013396755.1 Sclerurus mexicanus
TTCTCCCCCCAACTCCTTCCTCCTCTTGTCAGAAAATGCTGTCAGTTCTGTGAGGAATAATACAGAATATTACAATTTCCAGGGAGAACTTATAACAGCCCTTCAGTACTTGAAGGAGGCTTATAAGATGGGGACAAACTTTTCAGCATGGAATTTTGTGACAGGACAAGGAGCAATGGTTTTAAACTAAAAGAGGGTCAATTTAGATAAGCTGTAAGAAAGAAGGTTTTTTACAAGGAGGGGTGGTGGAACACTGGAACAGGTTGCCCAGAGAGGTGGCAGATGCCCCATCCCTGGAAACATTCAAAGTCAGGTTGGATGAGGCTCTGAGCAACCTGATGGTGTTGAAGATTGCCTTCTTATTGCAACAGGGTTGGACTAGATCACCTTTAAAAGTCCTTGTGTATCTGGTTAGACAAGCTTTTATTTATTTTGGAATGACCGTTGCAGAAAGACTTCACCCATCTAGAAAACTTCTGAGACAGTCATTTGATCAGATTAGAAAAACATAATTAAAGTTGCATCTCACAAGAAATACTTTTAGGAAAGTAACTCAAATTGTTGTTATGTGGCAAGACCATCTGTCTTTTTCAAGGTAAGGGTCATAGCCTATAAAAGTGAAAATTGGTTGTGAGAGGGAATTTATCAATTGGAGGATCATTTTGAATAATTTGGAGGGAGATTTCTTTTCTACAGAAGGGGAACTTGCCCACCACCACCTGGTGATAAAAAATAAGCTAATCACAAGTATGATTTTTAACAGAACCAACATCATTGTCTTAGTCTACCTGTTTTATATCAGTCTTATTTGGGCTAAAATTAGTTCTTAAAGTTGGACTGATGTGTTTAACTAACAAAAAAGGTCATAATCAGTATGTGAGTTCCTATATTTTTCAGAAATCATTGTTGCCATTGTTAAGAAGTCCTCCTTTCAGTGATGTTTCTCATTTAATATTAGGCTCTCACAGAAAGACTGGATGTTGTACTTCTGGAAAAAGCTGAAAGTCAGCAGCAGTGCATAGCTCTGAAAAAAGAAAATATTCAAATAAAGCAAGAAGGAGAGGTATGGAAATGAGCCATGGAATATTACTAAAATATTTCAGAATTATGTTTATTTTCTAGGTTTGCTTGTTGTGTTTTTAATTTTGACCTTCTTCACTTACCTGTGTTCAGTCTTTTAAAAAAATCTAAAGGCTTCATGTATTAAAGCATATTTTCTTTGTACCCCTTAATTCATAGTAATAAATATAAAATTCGTATAAAGACTGTCTGAATCCACAGCTGCATTAGCAGCCTACATATTCATAAGAAGAAGCCTATCAGTCAAGGCACTTACATCAATAATCTCAATAATAAAGTGAAGAGTGAATTTCTTGCAGTTGATAACATTGTTAGAGTCCAGATACTTGAATTTGATGCACTAAAAGTAATTTGATTGTTAATAAGTTATCAGGATAGTTGCTAAAGCTGAAGTCTGTCGTGACCATTTCGTGACATTATTCTGGTAAACATGATTTAGGACTTAGTTTTCTTTTCTCATTCTGCAAGTGTTCTTGTACTCTGTAGTATTTGAATTGAGTTGTCCTAATATAGTTAGATATTTAAAAACTATAGCAATTTTTAAGACTAAGGACTCCTATATTTTCTGATTTGTTATTGCAAACAGTTCCTTTGGAAATTCTATGAGCTAAATTAGCAGTATTTAATAACTTGCTTGTTTGTTTAGGCTGCAGTGGCTAAGACAGAAGAATTGCAGAAGCAACTGGAACAATCAAGTATTGACTCTCTGGAAGAAATAAAAGCTCTGAAGAGTGAACTAGCAAATGCACAATGCAAGCACAATGAGGATTTGAAAAAGCTGAAAATGGAATTAGATGAACAAGTAAAGAAACAAATGGAGCTGATGGAACAGGTTGAACGTCACAGTGACAGTCAAAAAGAAGTTACAAGATTACAAGATGATGTCCAGAGAATTAAATCTACTTATGAGGAGCAAATTTTGTGTCTGAGCAAGCAACTGGAAGTTGTGAATGAAGACAAAAACAAAGAAGTGACAAATCTCCAAGAAACTATTAAAACCAACTCTCAGTGTTACCATAATGAAATAAAAAATCTGAATGAAGAGCTTAAAAAATTAAAAATTGCCCATCAGGAAGAGATGTCAGAATTGATGCATCAGATTGAAATATCATCTAAAGAAAATGAAGAGAAGCAAAATCAAATAAATGAGTTGCAGCGCAATTTGGCTGAGAAAAATGCAAAGGATGAACTGTATGCTCATACTGACCAGCGTGAATATGACTTGGAGCAGCTGAGAGAATTCTTAAATAAAAATGTAGAAAACAAGATAGATGTAGCAGATACACAAGAAGGACCTTGTGTAGAAGCGAAAGTGGAAGCAAAGGTTAGGTACCTGGAGCATAGTTTAGAAGAACTCCAGTCCCAACATAGTATATTAAAAGATGAGTTAACTTACATGAGCAATGTCAAACTAAAACTGGAAGAGGAAATCCATCGCATAAAGGATGAGTACTTTCATGAACGGGAAGACTTGGACTTTAAGATAAATGAATTGCAGCTTACTAAAGAAGATTACTGTTGTGTAATTGAAAAACTAAAATTGGAGCTTCAAGAAGCAAGACAGCACTATGAAGCTGCTGTAAAAGAGCATAAATTAGAGATTCAAACTCTGAAAGAGCAACACAAGAGAGAAATTTCTGAACTAAATGAAACTTTATTATCTGGTTCTGAAAAAGAAAAGATGGTGTTGGGTTTTGAAATGCAAGAACTTAGAGAACAGCTTGAAAAGCTAACTCAGGAGAAAGAAGAAGCAGTGTCCAATTACAACAGCCTGAGAGAAACAATGGAAACTCTACAGGCTGAGCTAGGTGAATCTGCTGGAAAGATCAGCCAGGAGTTTGAATCAATGAAACAACAGCAAGCCTCTGATGTCAGTCAGCTGCAGCAGAAACTCCGGGCTGCTTTCAATGAAAGGGATGTTCTTCTTGAAACTGTAAATCGCCTCCAGGAAGAAATAGAAAAATTGTCATCTAATCAGCTAGAGATAGAAGAACTTCAGTGCAAAATTGTTAGTCTTCAGGAGGACAATAATGCAATAACAAGCTCCATTGACCAAAAAGAGGTTACTGTAAAAGAGCTGGAAGAGAAGATTGTTGCTCTTACTGATCAAAACAAGGCTATTTTAAATGATGTAAAATGCTTGGGTGAAGAGAGAGACACCCTTCAGGAAAGGTGCAAGCAAGAACAAGTTAAAATTCAGGAACTTCAGCAAGAAGTAGATGTTGCTAACCAGTACAATAATGATCTGAAGCAAAAGGCAGAGGAATTAACAGAGAGACTGAATGAAGCTTTAACTGCAAAGACTGAAAATGCTCAAATGCTAGAGCAACTAGAAAAACAGATTGAATCTCTGGTACGTGATAGAGACCAGCTTTCATCTGAAGCATTTGCTCTTCATGAGGAAAATCAGAAAATCATTCAGGAAAAAGGTGAATTAAGTGAAGAGCTGGGAAAGATTACATCTGAAAAAGACAGTTGGTTAGTGTTGAGAGAGCAGTCTGAAAACTTGGAAAAGAAACTACAAATGATGACTGCAGAAAAAGACCATATATCAACATTACTTGAAAATGAACAAAGGCATACGTCCCTTGTAAGAACTCAACTGTGCCACTTACTTGAACAAGTGGGGTCCAGCATTTCAGGTTCTAATGAAGAATATGATTCTCTTAACTTGTTAAAAATTGCAAATGAATGCTTGTCAAAAATGAAAGAAGAGCAGTGCCTGGCTCTTCAAAATGAGGAGGAAGTAATTCATTTGCGGCGGGAAGTTGAGAGACTAGAGGAGGAAAATGCTGCTCAATATAGAGAACATAGATCCCTGATTCAGGATTTTGAGAAAGAAAAGGGTCTCTTGAGAGAAGAGCTGGAAGGAGTGTTGTCGGAAAAAGAAGTGCTTCAGCACGATATTCAGGAGCTGAAGAATGCCAGTGAAAAAACAAGGATTGAAAATCAAGATCTTGTAGCTAATATTGAAGAGATCACTCAAAAACTTGCTTTTTATGAAAGTCAAATACAGGAACAGAAAGCAGGATCAGAAAAACAAGACGACTTAAATTCCATTCTGGAACAAAAGGAAACTGAACTTAGAAATATGAAAGACGAACTGAGTTCTCTAAAGGTTATATTTTGTTATTGAAGTATACAGACTAAACCTCTAAAGTCTTCAGAATTAAGGTTCAAAAAATACTTTCAATTCTCTCTTTTCTTTTTTTATTTTTTTCTCTTGGCCTGAAAGTGAGTTTCCTTTCTAGAAAGCCCATCTAGCACCTCAAAGTCACCTTCCTCCCCTCAGAACAAAAAAAAAGAAATTAATCAAATCATAATGCTTTTTTGACACAAGTTGCTTGTACTTGAACCTGTCTTCCTGCCAATAGCCTTCAAAGTGATCATTTGACTAGATGGACTAACTGACCTCATAATTTTTCATCTCTAACTTTCTATGCTCCATCTCAAACAAAACTCCTGCTTGATCTCCATTAGCTACTCCAAGCTTCAGGTTGTGGAAATTGCTGGTTATGTAAAACTGACAGCTGCAGAATTAATGGTCTCTCATTTTTTGTCCTTTGACAGAATGGAAAGCAGCTGTTAAAAAGCTGGGATGATTTGCTTTCAAAATAACTGTGCTTTCACCAAGCTGATACAAAATTTCTCAAGAAGACTTTCTTGGGAGTAAGAATGTAGACAGTTTTAGCTGTAGTTGAAACTTCTAGTGGCTTGTTAGGGAAAAAACATACCACAAAGAAGTTTTTGTAATACTTCTTATATCTTTGTTTATAATACAGAATTTAATGGAGACAATGACTGAGAAAACGGATCAACAGTCTTCAGAAGCAGAGCTTCAAGAAAAAATTGGTATCTTTCTTGCTGTTGTCTTTTATGTAAATGGTTTGGGTTCTTTGCATTGTTGGTTTTTCTTTTCATAATTGTCCTGTATTTCCTATAAGCGAAGAAAGATGGGGAAGTAGATATCAATGCAGCTTTCTACAATATTCCTTCCATTAGGGATTTAAAATATTGATAGCAACTTTAAGTTCGATATAATTTGATATTTCTCAAGGGTTTTTCTTCCTGTGTGCATCTGGCAATAAACAGTGCAGTGGATTTAGTCTTTATTTTTTAAATATGGTAAGTGTGTCAATAAGAATCCCTAAGGCTGCCAAGAGGAGAGGGAAGCAACACTTTGCCAAAGCTACTGTTGCCTCATTGCAGCTACCCCAACACATTTGCAAGAAAGTGGTTCTGAGTTGTTAAAATTTATGTAGAAGTAGACAGGAATACGGCTCTTAATGTCAACTGCAGTGGAAGCCTCTGAAGCAGGGAAAGGTTGTCCAGGGAAAGATTGCTCCTAAGCTGTCCATGTGTTTTAGCTTCAAATTAAATTTAAATGTTTAACTGAATGAAATACTTGAACATCTTCCCTGCTTTACATTTTGTTTGGTTTTCTTATTTATTTATTTTAGGGAGGCTGGAAAAAGAATCTGCAGAAAAAGGAGAGAAGCTAAATAAAATTAAGGTGGTTGCTGTGAAAGCAAAGAAAGAATTAGATGCCAGCCGAAAAGAGGTACCCTAGCTGCTTACTAATATGAAGAATGTTCTGCATGTGGAGTTCTGTTTTAATGACATATACTTCTTCTTAATAAGATGCAGGCTCTGAAAGAAGAATTGGAGTTGGTTCGATCAGAAAAAGATCAGTTGTCTGCTTCAATGAAGGATGTAATTCAAGGAGCTGAAAGCTATAAGGTAAGAATAGTACTGCATTTACGAAAGACAGTTAACTGTCAGAAAATACTTTGGTGTTAAAGCCTAACCTGGATATATATTGCTACTTACTTGCACAACTATTTTTGGCAAAAGAATTGTGTCAGTGCAGTTGGATACCAAAATCAAGAAATGTAAGGTTCTAGTGATGGAACCAACTGCTGTCAGAAGAAAATAAGGCACTTCCTTTCTTCTGGAGTGCTATTTCTAAAGCTTTTGAATCTAGCATCATACTTCAAACATCATGCATCAATCAATGCGTTGCTGAGGCAAAACATAAATCCTTAGGAATTCTTCAAAGTACATAAAATTGAAGATAAGTTTGAAAATCCTTAAGTGATAAAGACATAAAGTAATACTTCCCTGTAAGTCTTCTTGGAGCACATCTCTAGACACATGAAGCAGGTGGCAGTCAGCATTGCTTCACTGAGAGAAAGCTGTTCCTAAGACTTATGAGGAGCAGCTGAGGGAACTGGAGTTGTTTAGTGTGGAGAAAAGGAGGCTCAAGGGAGACCTTATTGCTCTCTACAACTACCTGAAAGGAGGTTTTAGTGTGGTGGAGCCTCTTTTCTCCCAGGTAGCAAGCAATAGGACAAAAGGAAGTGTCCTTAAGTTCCACCAGGGGAGCTTTAGTTTGGATATTAGGAACAATTTCATGATAGAAGGGGTGGTCAGGTGTTGGAACAGGCTTCCCAGGGAAGTGGTGGAGTCACCATCTCTGGAGGTATTTAAAATATGTGTAAATGTGGTACTTAAGGACGTGGGTCAGTGGTGAGTTTACAGTTGGATTCAGCAGTGTTTAAAGATCTTTTCTAAACTAAGTGTTTATGTGACATCACTGGCAGTATTGTAGCCAGTCTTGTCTATCATTCTCTCCCCAAATACAAGAAAGACATTGATAACCTCAAGTGATTTCAGTGGAGGGTGACTAGGATGGTCAACGGACTGCAATAAGTGATGAGAAGTTGCTCAGCCTGGAATAGACTTCAAATGAACAGAATAGGAGCCGTGCTATTTCCAGTACCTACAAAGGTTATAAATGGTGGTGTAAGATAAGACAGTAGTCTTAAATTGAAATGAGAGATTCCAGCTGGATAAATGGATAAACATTTTTAGCCTGTAAGATGATTGAACTTTGGAACAAGTTGTCCAGGGGAGTGGGGCCACCTCCATCCTTGAAAAGACTTGATTGATCTAAGCTCTGAGTTACCAGGTCTGATCTCATTGCTGACCCTACTTTAAGCAGAAAGCTGAATGTAGACCTGCTGAAGTCTCTTCCAACCTCAATTATTCTAGAATTTCATGAACTCAAAAGGGTTTCTTCCAGAGTCAGTAGTGGAATAACAGCATTGATTTCATTGTGATATTTCTGATGTTGCAGCAAGACAACTCATATACTGAAATACCAGAAAGATAAGTAGGCCTGTGAGGAGAAGGTGCTTATGTAATATGTGTTTTGTAAAAAATTCTGATTTTGTGTTTGTATGTGTTAAGAATCTTTTGATGGAATATGATAAGCAAGGAGAACAGCTGGATTCTGAAAAAGGCAGAGCAAATAATCTTGAACGTCAGATAGATGACCTCACAAGACAGCTGCAGGTGTCATCCCAGCAGGTCAGTTCTGTATGTGGGTCTGATCTATTGATAATTACAGTAAAAATTCTGTCTATTCAGTGTAAGTTTGAATCATTTCATTGTTAGTACTGTTTCATAACCTAAGTGCATTTTGAGTAGTGACTTGAAATTCGGAGTGGTTTGTGTGTTCTTTTTCAACATCTGATATCTTACCTGGGCCATGACAAAGGTAAATATATCTAGAAGGCTTGGTTTTGTCAGTAGAAAGAGCAAATTAACTCTGTCCAAAATAATCAAAATGTGCTAGTGACTTTAACTTAACCTGTTTTTAGTCTGCTTCTTAATCTGGTTTAAAACAATGGACAAGACTTATCTGTAGGACTGTGTATCTTAGACATCTGACAAAACTACACACAAACTCAGCTTATGTTTTTATCTTTCTGCTATGATAATTTCAGCATGATCAATTACGCTCTGCTAATGAAGACCTCCTGGCTCGTATTGAAACACTGCAAAATAATGCTAAGCTGCTGGAAACTCAGATATTGGAGATGCAAAAAGCCAAGGCAAAGGCTGACAAAGAACTTGAAGCTGAAAGGCTTTTAAAAGAACAGAAAACAAAGGTAGTACTATGCAGAGATAGTGAATGAGCTGAAGCATTACTTTCACTGGCTGTGATTTCTGTTAGACCTTGGCAAATTGTGTCTTTGTAGATCAAGTTCCATGCTTTCTCTTTGTGTTACTTGACTGTTCCTTTTTTTTAAAACTTGGTCTGTTCACTGAAAGAACTTTACAAGGTTGTCACTTGGGATAGAGTGGGGGAGTGTTACAGAATGTGAAAAGGACTTCATAATCTTCTGGGTTTGTCTCTGGTTCCCAGTAATTTCCTTTAAAAAGAGATGAATTATCTTTCTACAACCAAAGCGTGTGTGTGTGTGTCTGTAAGTATAAACAGATGCTGACATCTATTTTGAAATTGGACTGCCTAATTGAGAAGTATTTAAATTTCAGGAACATAGTGGTGCTCTCCGAGAAATGGAGGAGCTTCAGATGCAACTTCAGAAGGAAAAGAAACATCTGCAGAAAACTATGCTAGAACTAGAGCTGGCCAGAAAGGTAGGGCTGGTGTTTGCATTAGTGCTTAATGGACTACCAAAGATTTTGGCCTATCTTACTCTGTTGAATGCCCTTCCTTTCTGTTCTGAGGATTTTAAAGTCTGAGGCATGCCAAAAGGAAAATATGAGGGATTTTGCCACCAGTTTTGTACTGGAGAGCTGATATGTACTTTTGGGTTTGGTTTTGTTGCTTTTATTTTTTATTTTTGTGTGTTTGTTTTAACTTGGGTTATGTGGCCTGTCATGAGTAGAAATAGGAACAGAATGTAGATGTCTGGGGTATGTGTATAGTGCACTACTCACAAATTGCCTTTATTTGAAGGACTGAAGCTGACAGACACTAATATCTACAAAATACCTACTGATAAAACTTAAAGCTAGCAACAGGTTTTTCAAAGCTTCTGGTTCTTGTTTGAAAATGGATTATTTACTGAGGATATAGAAACTCGATGGATGGGTGTTACTCATGATATGGATAGTTAAAAAATTTTTGTTAGATGTGCAATATAGTTTTTTATATAATTAAAAAAGTCTTAGGAGACAAAGCAAATTTTAAGCTTCCTTGTGTGTAACTTGCAGGATGCTCAAAAGAGTACACTGATGGATATGGAAATAGCTGATTATGAAAGGCTAGTAAAAGAACTTAATCAGAAGATTACTGATAAAGACAGCAGAATAGAAGATCTTGAGCAAGAAGCAGGGATTCAGAAACAGAAGCAAGAGACCCTACAGGAAGAAATAAGTGAGTAAACTATAAATAGCAAGAGTCACTATGGTATAGTTAGTAATGGTAAAAAATGCAATTCAGAAGGAACTTCCTAAGTCAATGAGTTAGAGTAAGGTTTGCAGAGAATACTAAACAGTTACAATGACAAAGTAATTTTGACCTTAAGGAAACTTTACTAGATTATCATCCAATATTCAGCAGTTAAAAGCCAATTTGCCTGCCTGATATACTGTTTCTTACCTGATTAAGTTAATCATAAGTTCTGAATGCTGGCGACTGACAAAGGGTTTCATCCTAATATACCACACTCATAAAACTTTATTGGTTAGCTTGTGGTTAAAAATTTAATTTCTGTCTATCCTTAAGTATAAGTCTTAAAATCATTTCATTTATCTGAAGATCTTTTTGATAATTTAGACAAAGGATATCAAACTTAGTGTAAGCTACTTTTTTGCAGCTCTTAAGGAATCTTTTGGAATTTGCTTAAATATTTTCTAGTATTTTTAAGGAAATATAGGAGAGGAAGTTTCCTTTGCATAAAACTGTTCTTTTCTGCATTAGAGTTACTTCAGTCAACTATGCAACAGGATGAGGAAAGAAATGCCAAGATAAAACAACTGCTGGTAAAAACCAAAAAAGAACTGGCTGATTCAAAACAAGCTGTAAGTCCAGATGTTAATGACTGCATATTCCATTTTTAAATTAACATTAAAAACAGGCTGGTAGCTGAATGACTAAGTTGCTGACTTGGGGGGGGTTTAATATCCGGGTAATTTTATCTTGCAGGAAAGCGATCATCTCATGTTGCAGGAATCGTTGAAAGGGGAACTAGAAGCCAGTCAACAACAAGTGGAAGCCTATAAGGTAAGAAACTTCACTCCTTTTTTTAGTATAGGGTTTCTCATTTAAGTAATAAATGTGTGATTTGTACTGGGCAGTTGGAATATAGGCTGAAGAACAAAAGGGTGTTATTTTTACTACTAAGTTACTGTTTCTTTTTTACATTAGTTTTATCTGTTTGTTGCTTTCCCCAGATACTTTCCCTGTAGTTTTCTTTAAACAGATTTACACAGTCTTTTTCCTCTTTCCACCAAAGGAGAGGGCTGTGGAGTTTGAAGCTTGCAACTGGGATATGTTTTAAAATGATTCTTTAAAAATGGAAGTTGTTTGGTTTATCAGCAAAAATCCTAAGTATTGTCTGTCTGTATAAATTTTGTTGGTTGGGCAGAATAAAAATTGGATGTAATGAAAGTAGCGGGCAACAGGGTGAGGTTGGCTGAAATAAATGCTGCCACACTACTATCGTAACTTTATCTTCAATTGTCTCTTTAAGCAACATAATTTTTAAAAATTATTACATGGTAACCCATGTCTATTTTTTATGCTATTTTTATTGGCTTTTAATTTTGTATTCATCAGTTCTGTGCAGGAATTACTGTAGTAGAATCCTGTGTTCACAGTGGCATGTCCCCTTATAAAAGAGACGTTTTTGTTATAGTGAAGTTTTCAACTGACTTTTTCAGATTCAAGTGGCTGTGCTAACATCAGAGAAGCATAAAGTTCAGGAGCAACTGAGAACGTCTTCGGAGCAGCACCAGCGTATGATGAGTGGTTGCCAGCAAAAAATTGCAACCTTGCAAGAAGAGTGCAGAGCAGCCCAGGTACTCCGGTAGAAGTAACCTTAGAGACTCTAGAAGGGAGGTTTACTGCACACTCTGTCTGCTTCTCTAAAAGTACTTTGCAGACCTTATTCTTCTCTTTTTGTCTGTCAAGAACTGGGAATTACCCTAGTGCTTAAGGTAGTTGAGTAGTGGCATAAAGGACAGGCCAGACTGTGTCCTGGTTGTCATGTATCACTTGTGGTGGAACATCTGGACTGCACACTTCTATTTCCAATAGGGAAAACCTTGTAGTGGTAGTGAGGAGTTGGAGTTTATTTAAGATGGTCAGCAAGTACACACTGAGGTAAAAGAGAAGTCTTTAAAGAAAAGAGGAGACAGAAGAAATAGGAATATAATTTGCTTCATATAAAAACAGCTAACACAGATAACACTTCAAGAAAAACAAAAAAAAAGCTGTGAAAAATGTATTTGCAAGCACCTTTTAATATGCTGGAAATCTGAGTAGCTTCTTAATTGGCAGCAGAACTACATGCAAAACTTTAAGGCATATTAGATTTTTGTCACATCAGTAGTATAAGAGGGAAACAGAATTATCCCTCTTTATTTTCCTTCACCTTTGTCTTCATTTAAAGCTGTTGATAGGACCCTTTGCTTTTAAATCTCTCAGTCTGAATGCAGTGTTTGAATTTTCAAGTATTCTTTCATTTCTTTAGTATTAGTATTTTGAAAATTAGTGTCTCAAGTTTCACATTTTGTGATATTCAATTAAAGTCCAAAGAAACATGGTCTGTTATTGCAGTCACCATTTTAGTTATGCATTTAAAAGAAGAAAATGCAGCAGGTGGTTTTAATTCTGTTTTTCCCATGTAAGATGCATTTCATTTTAGAGAAATAAGGGAACAATAGTCAACAGCATAACTTGTTAAGGGTTTGTTTTCTATGTGATAGGCTGAACAAGCGGCTGTTACTTCGGAATTCGAGAGCTACAAAGTCCGTGTTCATAACGTTCTAAAACAGCAAAAGAATAAATCTGCTTCTCGGGCAGAATCTGAAGGAGCCAAACAGGAAAGGTAAAACTAAAATTTTTATATGCATACAGGAAAAAATACTCATACTCAAGTTACTGAGATTTCCTTTTCTAATTTCTGACCAACAAGGGAATTCCACTAATCAGCTCTTTTCTTCGATATGGAAGATATCAGAAGGGTGGCAGTTTGCTTGCCCAGTTACTTTGGTTTGTGTTTTGGGAGGGTTTTTT
>VWZF01006084.1:12181-29210 GCA_013396755.1 Sclerurus mexicanus
AAAAAAAAAAAAGCTCTTTATTCAATCTAACTGTGGCTCTGCCTAGCTGAACAGAAGAAATATCATCAATTTCTACCATGTTGGTGTTCTGTAGTTTCTAATGCCTAGGTTTATCTTTTTAGCAGTTATTTTTGTGTAGATTACCTGTCATTACAGTCATAGGGAGAAGTAAGGTGTTAGGTAGTTTCTTATGAATCTCAGGAGCAGAAATTAGCCAGCATATTCTATGTAGACTTGACATGCCATTTTCTCTGCCATGAAGTATTGTAGTCAAGCGCTGTTTGCAGCTAAGAAGGAAAGAGTAGGTTGGTACAGTTCAGCTGAGCTTACTTTGAACTTTTCCAGGAATGAGTGGTTTATTGTAGGTAAAGTTCTGACTGCCAATTCAGTATCATCGGTTCCAGCAGATTTATGAAATAGTGTTGTTGAATCAGCTGCTATATGAGGAAAGACTTGGAGGAAAAAGTTACACTGCCTAAAGGTCCCTGAAAATCTTTTTAATTATAGTCATAAGACAGGTATATTCAGATTCACTTTGGAAAATGTCTCAGTTCACTGTACGAGTCGCTTAGTTTCTGTAAGTTATTGTTATAAGTCTTTGATGGCTACCCCGGTGGCAGACTGGGCGTTTATGTGTGAGATGTCAAAATTCATTTCTGACCCATCTTCAAACAGCACCTACAATTGCAGTCAAAAATCCACCAGAGGGCGACTTATGCTTCGTTAGAGGACTTTGGTCTTGCGGTTGGTTTGAGGTTTTTAAGAACATTCTTGTCTTTGAAGCAAGTAAACTGCAACGTTGCATTTCTTTGTCTCTCCTTTTTGAAGAATTTCAAGAAGTTCTAATATTGTTATTTTTTTGTGAGAGAGAACTGCCTTGGAAACAAATTGGTCAAGCAATAAACAGATGACAAATGGTTTCCAAAGAAATTATTTATAAGTATCAATTCTAAGATTAATGAGATATATAGTTTATGAGATAATGGAGATGTCTACATATATAAATACAGAAAGCATAAAAAGAGAATGTGTGTGACTTAAGACTCTTTCTTCCTGGTATATCTGATTTTGATTTGTTTCTGACCAATCGAGTTTATCTGCTTTTATGGATTTGATGTTGCTTTCTAGTACTTTGCTCACAATCTACTCCAACCGTTTGTCCCCTGTATTTGGTCTCATTGAACTGATGTGCATTTACTAAACAAACAAAAACCCTTCACCACTTCTGAAAGGAAATCTTTTCTCCCAGCTTAATCCCCCAAATTATTATTCCTTCTGTCTTGTCCCTCCAAACCAGCTTGAAGTAGAAAGTGATACCAGTCATGCTTTCTACCCCAGTAGTTGCATTCCCAGCAGTTCAGATGGGATGCAGTAAACCTTTTTGTACCTATACTGAAACAGGATCAGAACTTTCGTAATTGCTTCTTCTGTAGTCACATTCTAAGATATTTTGGTCATGGTGCTGTATTGATTTAGTTAATAAATAAGCAATCTGGAACAGCTATTCAAAATGTTGTGGATGTTCTGAACTAATGTAATTATTTTTAAATGTATGTTGTGTATTTCTTTCATGTGCAGAGAACAGTTGGAAATGGTGATAGATCAGCTTAAAGTTAAGCTGCAAGATGCTCAGCATAATTCACAGTTGAATGCATCTGAACTCCAGGCATTGCAGTCTGAACACGACACCCTGCTGGAAAGACACAATAAGATGCTGCAAGAGACTGTTGCAAAAGAAGCAGAACTCCGTGAGAAGTAAGTTCTGCTGATGAATAGATACAGATCTTTTATTTTGTATGAACTTTAAGAACTGAGCATGTATTGGCGTATAACTGCTCAAAAAAAAAGGGCATATTGTTAAGAAAGTTAAGGACATTTTCAAAAGGATTATTTGCTATTTTTCATGACCCATCAGAAGTTTCAACAATGAAAATGAAATAGTAGCTGATCAGGGAATTTGAGATTTCTGCAAGCTTTCTACCTCTTAACTCAGATTTTAAAATGAACTTTTTTTAAGCACATTGACTATTTTTAAGTCCAATGCTCAGCACTACATTTGTGATGTACTACTCAACTAAATTTTATGGATGTTTCCTATTAAAAAAATAAGGTAATTATATGCAGAGAAAACAATTTCATTGACAAAATATCCAGTCTTGTGCCCACCAAGTACCTTCCTTACAGAAAGTACTGGACTCTACGTCTATTGTTGCCACAGTCTGAATTTGCTCTTTCTTTCAAAATAAAATGAATCTGTTTAATCTGTATCACATCACATGAGTACATAGTACTTGAGTTCTACACAAAGGGTCCTTTCCTTGTCTTTTGAGGGTACAAAGAAGATCACATGAAATATTCATAAAAAATTATAGGTTGATATTAGGAACTGTTGACTTCTTATCACTGTCTTTGTACAATTTTATGTGTTCCTGTTAGGCAGATGATGACTCACTGTAATCAACTAAATTATATTCTGCATTTTTCTGGAAACAATCCATTTCACAGTAGGTTCCTTTTATACCTAGAGAGACTGCTGTTTGATAGACTGGCTCTGTTTAAGTCTTTATTGCTTATAAGGGCAAGTTCTCTACTTAGTCTTTCCATACATGCACTTGTTTAATTGCTTGTGACAGTTTTGTTGTACTTCTGGAGTACCTCCAAAACAAAAAACAAACAAACAAAATTGGTGAATTACTGACATTTTAATTGGCAACAGCTACATCCTTCTGCCCTCTTCTGCGCTGAAAGTTGAAGCTTAAAATATTAAACTTAGCTTCATAGGAACCTGTGTTTTTAGAATTCCTGCATAACTGTTTGGTAAATAAATGTTATAGGTAGTGGAGTGTAAGATAAGTGACATGCCCTGCTATAAACAGTCATATTGCAATTCTAGAATTTAAGAATATTTAGTCCACAGTGTCTCTAATACTTATATTTATTTCCAAAGGTGTCTGAATTTTGTGTTTAGAGTTTTTATAGCCTGGTGCATTCAAACAAGAGGTAATAAGTGTAGCTTTTTCAGTCTTAAGTTTTCCCTGTAGAAGGAGGAATTTAAATGGAAAAAAAATTTGCATGGTCACTCTAAGATAATCATACACATGAAAACTGAAAGCTGCTTCAAACTCTAAATATTTTGAAATGTAAAAATTACAGTGTTTTGCTGTGTGTTCCTTACTGTTTGTGTGTATGCTGTTTTCAGACTTTGCACGACACAGTCTGAGAACATGGTGATGAAAACAGAGCACGCCCAGATGTTGAGTCAGCTGACAGCCCAGAATGAAGCTCTCCGGAACAATTTCAGAGATCAAGTCAGGAACTTGCAAGAAGAGCACAGGAAGACAGTAGAGACACTTCAGCAGCAACTCTCCAGAGTAGAAGCTCAGCTCTTCCAGCTCAAGAGTGAACCAAGCACTAGAGGTAACTTCCAGGCATAGTACCGGGATTTCTTGAGTTAATTACAAATTTGTGCACCTGAGTCTGAATCTAAAATGTGGTTACAGTGTGTGATTCTCTAAATCACCAGAAACTTTTTCTGGAGAATCTGCAGCATTACACGAGTCCACAGATAACAAGTAAGGAATGTATTTTAAGGCACTTGAATGCATCCAGAGCAACAAAGCTGGAGAAAGGGATGGAAGGACTGTCCTATGAGGAGTGGCTAAGAACTCTGGGTTTGTCTAGTCTGGAGAAAAGGAGGCTGAGGGGTAACCTCATCACTGTCTTACGTATTCCTGAGGAGGGGAAGTGAAGAGGGAAACGCTGAGCTCTTCTCACTGGTATCCAGTAGTAGGATGTGTGGGAAGGGTTGAGACCTGCCCTGGAGGAGGTTCATATTGAACATTAGGAAGTATTTCCTTACTGAGAGAGTGGTCAAACCCTAGAATAGCCTTTCTAGCGAGGCAGTCAAGGCTCCGAGGTGGTTTAAGAGGCATTTAGACAATGCTCTTGATAATATGTTTTAACTTTTGATCAGCCCTGAAGTGGTCAAGCAGTTGGACTTGATGATTGATGTAGGTTCCCTGTTATTTTCTAAAATCTGCATCACTGTTAGCTATTCTGCAGTATCTGCATAGTCAGACAGATGAAGGGAAATTTCTTTGTAAATATTTGGTGCTCTTCCTATTAGGTTGTCTTAGGTTTTGGGGCTCACTGGACATCTGCCTCAAGTATGAGGGGTAAAGCTAAAGAAAAGTGCACTGAAAGCTGTTTTGAGAATGTTTGTTATTGGTATACTTGCCATTTGATCCATTTTCTTTAAGATTTTACTGTCTTCAAGCTCCAGTGTTATTTTTGTATCTGTAAAGTTACTAACAAGGATGTAGTTGGACATTTGCCAAGCAGCAGTAATAGTTTAAGAAGTTAGTCTATTACTGAAGCAGAAAGATCGTGCACACAGTATTAAAACAGAAGAATTTACGCCTCCCACAGGACTGGTTGGAATAAAAGATAGTTCTGTTATGCATTAAAAATATTTGTCACTCATCATAGCTACAACACATCTTCACGGAGCGTTGCATGAAGGTTTCATAGTCACTGAAATAAAAAGTGCCAATCAGTTTTAGCTTTAGGCTTTGATTGTAATGATCATTTTGAGGTGAAAGGCTGTATTTTTGTATTATAAATGTTATGTGTGTATCTGGCTTTCTCTTTTTTCTTCACTTTTCCTCTCCCTTCATTTTGAAGACAATTTTACATACTGCTCTCTGTTGAGACAGTCACATCTATGAAATAGCCCTCCCAAATTCATTCTGATGGCAAACATCAGTAAGTATCTTTCAGGTTCAGCTGTTTCAAATCCAGCAACGAAAAACTTGAGAGAACGACGAAACACTGACCTTCCTGTTCTCGATGTGCACACTGTAGCTAGGGAGGAGGGAGAAGGTATGGAAACAACAGACACAGAGTCTGTCTCTTCAGCCAGCCCCTATGTACAGTCCTTGGAACAACTTCTGAACTCGTCAGAAGCAAAACCTGGTAGGTAAATCGTGGCTTTTAGAAGTACTTGCCTACATAAGTTGCAGAGGTTTGTTCCCTGAAAATATCTGAGAAGGTTGTGTTTTCATGCTTTTAGGTGCAAGACACAAGTCTACTTAAGTGCCACTGAGTTTACACTGACCTGAACTTCTGTAGGAGTTTTGTCCTTGAGTAAGGACTAAACTTGCTACAATAAAATAAAACATTGCTACAGGTTTTAGTGATTTAAAGATGTCATATTTCTGAGTTTGTAAAGGGAAAAGACTGGATGAGCAAGTGAGTGAATAGTTGCAGAACTTGTTGTATTCTGAATAAGACCCTACTAGGGAGAATTAAGTGCTGATTTAACCCGATAAATGAACGGATAACATTTCTGTTCATCTTAATGAGGCTTATTAGAACAAAATTCATTCATAGTTTTTTTCCTAGGAAAATGAATGCCATTATGAAGAACAGTGTTCTAAGAGTACCAACAAAACCAGAAAAATATATGGTAGCATCTAATCATGACTTAAAAATCTACTGAACACTTTGTAGATAACTGTTGAAAATCTCTATCCATGGGTAGGAAACAAGGGATAATTAAAACCACATATCTTGATGTACTCTAGAACTGTTTTGCCAGTCCCATTGTAATATGTGAACAAAAATAGGTCAGAAAATAAGCATGTAGCAGCACCATTGATGCCTGTTAAGTGTGCAGTCTGACTTTGCGTGAATTCTATTTATAAGGAATTATATTCATCAAGTCCTGATGTTAAGTTAGTATGAAGTAGATGCAAGTGCTTTTTCCTTCTCTTAGTTTTCTTTTCCAATGAGTTGCAGAACCATCTCAGTGGCAAGCAGAGCTCACCAAGGATGAACTGATTCAGAAACTAAACACAACAGCAAAGAGTGCTGATCACTTGAGTGAATTACTTCGTGAATCAGAAGCAACCAATGCAATCCTAATGGAGCAAATAAAGGTTAGCAGATATCCAAGAGATGTGAGGACAGTTCTAATTTCCATGGTCTGTTTCTTAGACCACGTATATAACACCAAGTATGTTTCAGAAAATCCCAGTCTATAAAATTGTGGTGATGGGAAACTTAGTTTTGGAGGGGCTTTTATTCCACAGGTCTAATTAGTGCTTCCAGAGATGACTTCAGGTTTTTTGAGTTTTTTTTCACCACAGTTTCTACTTGGATGGAAAGGCAGTGTTGGGGTTAGGGGGAGAGGAGTACGGAGTAAAACCTTATACAAAGAAACCTCAAGAGTTTGGAAGTGTAATGTTTAGTAAAGGGTCTCTACTGTTTTCACTTAGACAAAAGCAGCAAATCCCAAGGGAAGCATTGTCTGCTTCCTCTTCCTGTAACCTCCTTTAGCTGTCTTAAGTTAAAAGAAGATAAATGTACTAATATATGAGTTTGGTTTGATTTGATTGTACCTCCCTAAATTTTCTGAAGACATTTCTGAAGTTAGTGTATTCTCTAAATATGCTAAGCTTTCTTTTCTAAAATGTTTCTTAATGAATATCATCAGATCTCTTGATTTAACTGTTCAACTGTTACTACTCTTTATCACTGAAATTGTTATAACTACTGCACAGATTTTATCATAAAAGGTTATTTCTGATCAATAATAAGTTGTTTCTGTACAACATTATCATATATTCAATTTTCACTAGACTTTTGTTTGGAATATGTTGTTATGCATGCATTATTCTTTATGAAGCAATAAGTGCAATTAATTTTTTAGGTCTTCGAAAGACCTTTGTTTAATTGCTCATTATATGAAGCAAACAATATGACATATTTTTTTCCCTCATTTGCAGCTTCTTAAGAATGAAATAAGAAGATTGGAAAGAAATCAAGAGAGAGAAAAGTCTGTGGCTAATCTAGAATACTTGAAGAATGTTCTATTGCAGTTCATATTTCTAAAATCTGGAAGCGAGAAAGAGCAGCTGCTCCCAGTAATAGACACCATGTTGCAGCTCAGCCCTGAAGAGAAGGGGAAGCTGGTTGCAATTGCCCAAGGTAGGTGGTGTTCAAAATACTGTCACAAAGTAAAAAGGAAAAGTGGACATAAAGGCAACTGAAGTTCTGTACTTTCTGTTGTGTAGACCTTTGAGGGAAAACAAAACTTAGCAACATAATACCAGTGAGCTAGCCATAAAACCATTTTGCTTTGTTGGGAAATTACTATTCAGTTTTCAGGAAACAGAACAAATACCTTAAAATATAAGTAAAATTAAGGTAAAATATAACTTCTTCTGTAACAGGTATATTTTAGGAAGACAACAGTAAGTTCTAAAAATTTAATGTGTTCACATTTTGAGAATGAAAAAAAAAATTGTCAAAATAGAGGTTATTATAATTGAATTATTGTCTTGGCAGGTGTTCTAAACAGGTAACTAAAGTGGTCCTCTCAAGGCAGTGCTGCAGATCTAATATTAGTTCAATATATTAACTTTAAAAGTATCTTAAAGAAAATACGCTTTTTGTTTGAGAAATAAAGGAACTAGGGATGCAAATAAAAAGAGCTATTTTAAGGTGTTGTTTATCACTTCTCAGTAGCCGTAACTGTTAGCTTCATGTACTTCATTAGCAACCAACCTAGACTTTATTTTAAAATTAATATAAAGAATAAGCACCATGTGCTTATGTTACTTTAAGCACTTAAAACTTGTGAACAAAAGAACTTTAAAAATGGAAGCATTAAAGTACTGCATAGTTTGTTTATTTGGAAAAATTAGATGTTTTTATGTTATTCTGGCCCCCTAATAAACACTGACTTTTTCTGGAGAAAGGTTTTTAAAGGTTTTTAAACAGCCTTAAGTACCCAAAGTGGATTTGGTGATAAAATCCATGAACATATCTGTTGCAGCCCAAGAGTGAGTTCCCTCCTCAACAACTTTGAGGACAGCATTTGAAAAAGGATAAAGGCAGGGAGGGGGGGCAAGGTCATGTAACCAAATAATAAATCTAATATAATAGACTTGAAGTATGTTTTTCTTCTTCCTTCAGGTGAGGAAGAGAGTACCTCACGGTCCTCTGGGTGGGCTTCGTACCTCCACAGCTGGTCTGGACTTTGATAAAGCAGTGGAAACAATCTTTAAACACATTCCAGAACTGCAGAGAAGTCTTATTGTAGAAGATCTGTTGGTGTTGTAGTGTTGAACTACAGGTTTTTATTTCTGTGTGTTATTTCCAGTCTTTTAGGCTCTTCTGAGAAAGAAGCCTGCAGTAGCCCTGAAAGATGGTCCTATATATTATGCTCTGGCAGCAGTGAACTATTTGTCTTGTAAATGTTAAAGCTGATGATAAGAACTATGAGAAATGACAAATTAATTGCAAATTGCCTGGAAACAGAATTTTACAAACTTGCGATGGCTCTTTTGATATCAATTTAAAAACCTGATCTAATATATGAACTGGAATAACTAGACTTTAAAGCATTTTAAATGGTTTCCAGTTGCTTTCATGTATTGTTTCAGCTAGCTAATCTATATGGTTAGTGTTATACTCTGCATGTTTTAGAACTATAAAATTATCTCCTCACTGGTGATGGTTACAAAACATAATATAATTAAGAAACAGAAAGGGCATTTTCTGCTTTGACTTCGCTGAAGTTTTAGTCTTTGTTTTTTTCAAAAGCTGGATTGAAAATATGAAGGCAATTATTCACAAAATGTAGGGGGTGCATAAATCTCTATGAAATACAATGCTTGGCACATCTGGGTATGGTACTGCAGTAGAGATTAATGGCACTTATGGAGGTCTTAGGATAGACTCCAAGACTCAGACGTCCTGAGTGAGCTGAAGCTTTCCGAGAAAGGGCTTAAGCTATGTCTTTTTAACCTGAAGTTGGAAGTTTGCGGAAAAGACCAGGAAGAAATGTTCCATTACTGTAGTGATATCTGTACTTAGATGAAAAGACTACTCATACTGACTTAGTCATATTGAAGACACTAAAGAAAGAATCTGAGTCTATAGGTCAGACTCCTAACATTAACTTATAAGAGAAAAGGATGGAGCTTTTGTCAAAAGATGGATTTTTTTAAATGTACTAATGATGGAAGGTATTACACCCTTCTCTCACTTCTCTGTGTGCACACACATCATTTGCACAGATTTGGGTTTTTTCCGAGAAAAATAAATCTCTACCATCTCTACTTCTACTATCAACACAGCACCTTTTTTTTACCTTCAGTTGTCTTCTCCCCCTTACAGTCCGTACTACCTTTCACCATCTTAATTTATTTGTAAGTTATTAAAATGCATACACGTGTTTAAATCCTGTTTATGTTTCAAGCAGAGTCTATCTTTTTTTCACTGATATTTTCATGCTCTCTGTGCTGCTTTACATAGAGTCATTCCCTGGTACACATATCAATACTAAATAGGATTCTTCCTTTCCTGCCTTAGTTAAGGCTCCGAGGAAGTTATGCTTGTTCCTTTAATGTTGCCTTATTTGGGACAGATTAATCTAGACATATAAACAGCAGAAAGTCAACACATGTTGAGAATAAACTGTTCAGTAAGTGTACTTTCAGTTTAATTTTTTGCTTCTTGTATACATTTCAGTACACAATCAACAACGCCAATGGGCTTTATTTAGGTATTTAAATTCCTCTCCATTTTAGGCACCTTTTTTTTACTTCTCCAATATGTGTTTTAACTGGAACTTTATGGTTTGTGCTACCAGGGAAAACATTCTCTGTGGACTTTCAGATCACAAAACTGATAAACAATAGTGTGAGGGATAAGTCTTTTAGATGTCTGTAAGTAGCAAACATGAGGTTACTTTTAGGCTTTCTTGCATTTGCCTTGGGAATGATTTACCATATCTTTAGCATTTGTGATTTGCACCAGATCTCAGATGTTGACTTCTAAGTCTTTATTCACAGCTGGATTTGGTTAATGTCACTCAAAAGAATGCCAAAACATAGTGACAGGAGAGATTTAAAGTATGTATTAAAATAAGTGCAAGTCATTCTCCTGCTGTGATATTAACAATGGAAGCACATGAGTGGAAGGGTACGGCTTTGTCTTACTTAGTTCACACTCCATTTGCAGCTGACCTGATTTAGTCTCCACTATGGCTAAAAAGCTGTAACAAGTTCCTCTTAAAATGCACGTATTTCAGAGCTGTAAATTATTTAACATTGTAAGCTGTGAATAAATGTATGCAAGTAACATCTATCACTGGCTATATTAAAGACCAGTTGCTTACTGACTTCTTTCAAGTCTGAGTTGCATGCTCACTGTTTTTAGTAAAACTTGAATACTGTACTTATGAATGTAGTGAACAACTTGCATTACTTTTTTTCTTTTTTTACAATGGAAGATAGAGATCTTAATTAATGTAAAAATATTTTAATAACTGTTACTAAACTATGTTCTGTTGCTAAGATTGCCAGGACTTAACTTTCTGGCAATAAACTGAGTGTAAGCAAATATATCAAAGTTTAATAGAGATTTGCAGTAAATGGCACAGAAGAATGTGAACTGGATGCAGGATTATTTTGCATAGAAAACTTTTTATATGTTATATATTTGCATTTGTAATGTACAGCATTGTACCTGTGATTTGCTTTCAAAAAGCAATTTGAAGTTTTAACTAGCACTGCTGCTTCTTGATACACTGTGGTGCTCATTTTTTGGAAGAGCACTGTGCTGACTTTGCTTTGTGGTTCTTTTTGTTTTCTTTCCAGTGCCATGTTTGTTAGAATGTTTCCCAGAAAATGTCACCCTTGCCCAAAGAGTTTATAAGCTTAGGACCAATTCTTATCTTCTATCAGCCTGCCTTCAGCCCAGGCCTAAGGAGAGCATAATAATAATAAAAAAGATTCTGCTGTCACTATGCAGAGTATATATATTAATTCAAAACCAAAAATGGGAGTAATTCAGAAGTCCCAGACCTGCATGTGCACCGCAGCTGAACTTTTAACTACCTAATGCTGACCTAGAAACGGGTTATATACCATTCATGTTCCCTTTACCCAGGAGGGAGACCCATCTGTGCAAGCAAAAAGTGCTCCAGCTGAAAGACTGGAAGACCAGAGCTTGTCAGGCTGTTGTGTAGATGTGGCCAGTTGGATTTGGGGTTCAGGATGGCCAAAGGGAATGCATGTTAGAAATTATACATGGGAGAGTAGGCTTTCTTTTTTCCTTCATGACCCTCGCTCCCCGAAGTATGAGAATACAGGGTTAGATAACGTTCTAAATTTAAATCTTCCCTTGGCTATCTCCCTCTACCTCTTTGCTTTGATAACAGAGGATACATGTGAAATTGTGGAGGAATGCTTAAACACTCTCCTTAGTTTGTACTAAGTGGCTTTGAAGATAGCTTAACCACCTGTGCTTTATTTGGCTTATACCCTGGCTTCACCCAGTGCACCAATACTTCCTCAACTACCTGCTACTTCTCCTCTTACTGTTAATGTGAAAATATCTCCCTTAGGAGCCTTGCGAATAGCAGTCACCACCCACAAGCTGAGAAACCAAATGTATGAAGAAGTTAAAATATATTTGTTGTAGTAATTTCAGAATTGCTAGTCTGGATAGATAAGTGTTTTGGTTGGAAATAATGCTTTTGATGGCCTTTTCATGTGGCCATCTCTTCAATAAAATTTACCTTTACTCAAAAGAGTGCCTTTATTTTTACCTGAATGCCTCTTCTTACCTGAGAAAATGTTACTCAAGTGCAAGGTAGAAAACAAGGGGATGTTTACAAATGTATTAAAGAGATTTTATGAATCTGATATGGGATACACAGTTTTTACTTTGGAAGACAATAAGAGCAATGGAGTCATCTGGATTAATGGAAAAGAAATTAGTTTGTTATGCGGGGTTTTTTTAGAAAAAAGGGGTTTTTTAAGAAAGGCTCATTTAAATGACTTCAAATGTGTTACTAGATTGACACCAGCAATGTGACAATATCTGACATGGAGAGGAGGGATGCAGAAGCTGTTAATATCCATCTTAGAAGAACTGCACTTAGTATGTTTAAGTACTAACCACGTAATAAATCAGCACTCCTTTCTAACAGCAGTCAGCATTGAATGATCTCTTCCTTAATTCCCCGTGATAATTTTTCTTTATCTGCATAGTTGTCCTAGTGCAAAAATTAGATGCTCTGTGGATGAAGAGGTGGTTGGTTGGTTTGTTTTCTTAAGTGATTTTGGTGTGTATCTTACCAACCATTTTTTTTAGGCCATGCTTACTATACAAATACATGGTCAGAGAGGGGATCATAAGCTGCAAAAAGAAGACATAATAAATGGATTTAAGAGTCAAAAGAGAGCATGATACTTACAGTCAACTTCTAACAGCTTTCACATAAATGTGAAATATATGCTATAGGGAAGGGAAATAATAATCTGACTGCTTTTTAAACTGAATTTTGCTAAAATTTGTCATATGGTTGTGCAAGGATGAGGTGTGTCTTAGTGGAAATGTGCATCAGCTACTGCTCCAACTATTCAGTATGCCTTGGTATTAGCAAATAATTTGGGTTTTGCTGTCACCTGAATGCCTGAAGGCTTTTTAAGAATCCAAGGTAAATCTATACAATGTAAAAAACAGTGTGCTCTCCAGTCCTAGCCCTCTTATAATGGCCTTTCAAAGTGTTTTAAATTCATAGACATTGGATAGCAGCTGTATATGAGTATAGAATTTAAGTGGGGTTTATCGTTTCATTGCTTGAAAGTCGAAGATTGTTCTGAGAGCACTCAGACTGTTTCCGGTGGGGAGGTACATATCAGCTCTTGCATCTCTTGCCCCTTGCACCACGCAGAGCATCTCAAAAAAAAACCATAGAAACCATTACAGAGTTCCAGAAAAAAGCTTTTACTTAAGTACTGGTTTACTGTTCTTGTTCCCCTTTGTGGAGTTACATTGCTGATGCTTAGTGTTACTCTTGCCAAGGGAGAACACCAATCCTATCAGTTTGGCTTTAGCATCCAAATATTTATACAGACTAGGTAATGCTCCTCTCACAAGTAGTCACAGCATTTACTTAAGCCTGCAGCTGCAGCAAGCCAGGTGAAGCTGCCCTTGCAGGGACACAGGTGGGTGGTCCCTTTGCTCCACGGGCACAGGGCTACAGCCTCTGGAATAGTGGGAACAAAAGCAGCTGGTGGTGATAAAAACTTAAAACAGATCCTGTTGATGTGTCAGCTCTCTGTCCCTGCCCTGGCATTCCCCAGCAGCCTCTCTCTTGGAAACCGGTTAAACCAGTTGTCTGCAGTGGTTGGGGACAGTGAATATATCCCATGTATCTTGCAGGTGGAGGATTTTCAGAAAAGGCAGAAAAGCTAACAATAGTTTTTGTAACATTCTGTGAAGGATGGGAATTGCAGTGAGAAGCTTAAAATAGAAAAATGACACATTAAAAATATGAGAATAATACCATGATTGCCCAAAGTCATTAAGTTATTTCATAAGGTACCTATTTCGTGGTGCTGCCGTAAGGTTTTTCTTTAACCATTACTGTTTTTGTCCAATTACTAACCTCGTCACAAAGCAGAAATTTATGCTGCTAAATAAAGAATTTGAATGATCACTTTTGCAGGGGGTTGAGATTGATCTATAAAAGCTATATCCCTGTTCTAGCATAATCTCCTTCCCTCTTCCAAGAAAAGGTGATCCCAAATATACTAGATGTGTCTAAAATGCATGAAGCAGAAATCTGACTGCTTTTATAAAAAATAATTTGCTACTTGTGAATTCTTTAACAGCTTTGCTAGGGATATTTATCTGGACACCCTGAGCTCAGAAATTATTCATACTTACCTGGTCAAAGTTTCTTTCACTGTTGCTTTAACTTTGTATCTTTGGGGTTGTGACATGTAGAACACTGACACAGTTTACAATTTAAATCCATTGATAATACTAAGGTAAACAACCATGGAGCTGCTCTGCTAATAGGCCCTCGGAGTCAGGGTAGGGTTAGATTGGCTATAAGAAAGAAATTCTTAACAATGGGGGTAGTGAGGCACAGGAACAGGTTGCTGTCACTGAGAGTCACAGAATCATTTATTTTGGAGAAGACCCCAAAGATCATCGAGTCCAACTGCTAACCTGGCACTGCCAAGTCCACCTCTAAACCATGTCCCCAGGTGCCACTGCCAGCTGCGGTACAGTAAGTTCAGCATTTCAACAGCAATGGAAGATGTAAAAAGTTCTGGAAACAGAACATCAAAAACGTATGTCTACTTTAAACGGCATTTTACTCTAATCTAGGAGGGAGAGAGGGGAGGGGAAAAAAAGATGCATTAATTTTGTGATTAATATGCTGGTCTGGAGACATGGAGTCCAAATTCCCTGTTTTGCCACATGCTTCCTTTGTGAATTTAATTTCAATTTTCTGTCTCTGTTTCCTGACTTGTCTGCTGGGGATAATGGCACTTCTCCACCTGATGCCAAGTACATTAGCAGCAGAATGTTAAACTTCAGGATGGGTCTGTAAGCAGAAATAAGGAGGTAGATTACCATATTGTTTTTAAAACTGCATAGGCCATAGCCTTCATTATACTGGAATGGAAGGAGTGATCTTTAGAGTTTATGGTGTGTGTTTGTGAATCCTATTAAACTATTTGCCTAAGTATTCTGGACTGAATTTTACAAGATAATTAGAATGCCAGCACGCACTAATCCTAGGTAATGGACAGTTAATAACAATTAAGACTTATTATTTCTACTATACAGCAAGACACAACAGAAGTTTAAATCGGACCCCAAGGCACAAACTTGCTGCACAGCGCACAGAGCCTGGGGAGGCAGTCTGTGAAACTAAATTCCTGGCTTTTTTCGGTACAGCATTGCCAAAAGCTGCTACTACTTAGTGTTTGGCATAAGTACATGTTTGGGGGAGGCTCTCCGGCTCTCTGTGAGAATGCCTTTGCTACTTTAAGATTATATTACTAGCAGACTAGGCTCTAGGGATTTCATCTTTAAAAGCACTGGAAAACTGCACATGGTGCAGTTCACTTGCCGTTAAATCTATTTAATGTGTTCTCCAAAGGAAGTGCCTGAATGGCTGCATTTGTTGGCTGGCACTGCCTGTTAATTATTTCCAGAATTTACTGTTTTGCAGTTTGCTGCCTTGATAGTCGTATGCCTGCCTGGCCACCCCTCTCCAGTTTCAGACTGTGCTGGTCAGAGGTGCTGTTCCTCAGCTGGGCTCAGCAGCCAGAGACAACAGTCTTGTACAGCTCCCCAGGAGGACATGCAATGGGAGAGGCCCCAAAATCCTTGCAGAAAAACTGAGGTTAATTAAAGACATTCATGAAGCTGCCTACAAGTAATGGCAGACTGCCCAAAGGCGATTAGAAAAAACAAAAGGATTGTATTACCTTCAGCTGGCACAGATGAGTACTTACTTATTTAGATGATATAAGGAAGCTCTGCTGATGGACTCGTTAAAATGAGTAGGTGTTTGGGGTTTGTTTTTGTTTTAGTTGGTTGGTTTTTTTTTTTCCAAGAGGGGTGTTTGTTTTTTTAATATAATCACACAATGGTTGAGCTTGACAGGCACCTCTGGAGGTCACTTGTCCAACCTCCCAGCTCAAGCAGGGCCACCTACAGCCACATTCCCAGAACCGTGTCCAGACAGTTATGGGGTACCTTCAAGGATGGAGACTCCACAGGCAACCTGTGCCAGTGCTCAGTCAGTCTTACAATGAAAATTTGCTCCCTGATATTCAGAGAGAACCTCCTGTGTTTCAGTTTGTGCTCATTGCCTCTGGTCCTGTCACTGGGCACCCCTGAAAAGAGACTGGCTCTGTCCTCTTTGTACCCTCCCTTTTCAGGTTTTTTTATTAATTCATAAGATCCCTCTGAGCTTTCTCTCCTCCAGGCTGAACAGTCCCATCTCTTTCAGTCTCTTCATAGCAGAAGTACTTGAGTCCCATAGTCATCTTAATGGCCATTCACTGGACTCTTTCCAGTATGTCCATGTATCTCTTGTACTGGGAAGCTCAAAACTGGACACAGCCCTCCACTGCCAGGGGATCACCTGCCCCTCTTCTGGCATACCATCCCTTCCCTTTCCAACCATATACTTTTATTTCCCTCTTTGTGCAGAAATGTAATCCCTGTGATGCTAAAGTTTTGCTATGTTTGATTCCTAAACTTGGCAAGCAAAACTGAACTCTGCCAAGGAGCAAAATAACAAATAAACAAACAAAAGTCTCCACCAGACAGTCTGATGTTTTTGTGTTTTTAGTTTTAGTTCTCTCTAGAACCATGCTTGGGGCACAGCCATCAAAAATCATTAGTGCATTACAGTCCTGAAATTTTACATTCTTTTCCTGGTTCTGGTGGACATCAAAGTAGATATATTCCACACAGACATAGTTTGAAATATTCTTTCTGATGTGTGCTTACTCATACCTGTCTATGCTGATTTGGATTAACATATTCCCTGAGTTATCATCTTCTTGGTGCCATATAGAGACTTCCTTAATCCTGGCAGGCAAATATTTGCATTTTCATTCCACCACACCACTTCCTTGTTCTGATATTAAGGACAGCAATGGGTGGTGATATGGACAGATTGATAACCCACATTTTCTATTATGCTCCTCTCTTTTGTCCATACGTCCCTGAAACTTGCATGGTTTGGAAAGAGATCGTTTCTCTCCAGGAAAAGTAGGAGGTTTGGCCTCAGGTTTGGCAGCGCTGGTGTTGAAGGTAATTTACTTGCATCTGCTTTCGAAACAAGGGGTAGCTGAGCCTGAGCGACGTGCTGGCCTTTCCCCACGCCACTGCTTGTTGGCACGTTGATTCGGAATGGACTCTTGCTCCAGCGAATACTCACCTGAGCGTACCTGGCGCCCTAAGGTGAGGCGGCGGCTCCCTCGCTACAAATAACCCCGCACTATGCAACCACGTGTAGGAAACACCGAAAATACTTGGAATTGTTTTGACACCAATTTTCTGTTCTGGGGAGAGGGGGAAAAAAAAAAAACCCACAAAAACCCAACAACAGACTCTCCCACGAGGCACCTACTTCGCTGCGGGGCGCTGACAGAGCCGAGCGACGCGGCCCCGCGGGCCTGTGGGGAGC
>VWZF01006084.1:29478-54455 GCA_013396755.1 Sclerurus mexicanus
CGGCGGGGCTCGGCTCCGCAGCCTTTCCTGCTGCTCGCCCCGTGGAGCTCTCCTTCCGCGGGGGAGCTCTCCTTCCCCGGGGGAGCTCTGCGGTGTCCCCCGGCATGCCCGGGAGCGGCGGCGAGGGGCACTGCGGGGATCCCGTCCCCCCGCGACGTTCCGCGCACGGACGGGGCGGTGCGGTGGCTCCGGTGCCACTGGCAGCGCCGGCTGCGAGTGACACCCGGGCCGGGGAGCTGCACGTGTGCCTGGCGCGGTCCGGGGCCCGAAAGGCGCCTGCCCTGCGAGGGAGGTTGTTTTCAAGGCATCGCACTGAGTAACCTTGGTGTGCTGAGGTTGGTACTGCTCTGTGCATATCCCGCAATTGCTGGGCAGTACTGCCTTAGGGGCAGGTTAATGGGGATGGATTACGGAAGGCAAAGGCTGCCCTGCTAGTCGCTCAGCGTTTCAAAGCCTCGCCCGGTGTAGTTGTTTCTTGGGAAGAAATGGCCCTAATTAAACCGCTTGGCGAGTGTTGTGCTAATATGTCAAAACCTGCAGCTGAAGAAAGGAAAAGGAGTGATTTTGTAGCTGTCTGGGGCAGCAGGTTCAGGACGGCTGCTGGCACACAGACTTCATCGTGACTAAAGACCGCCTTATCTTTCCTGTGCCCCACTTCCACTGCAAGGTCCTCCAGCTCTGCGCCACACCTTTGGCTGCTGCAAAGTCAGGCTGAGTTGGGGCTGCCGTGGGGGTATCTGGTATCCTGCTAAGCCAGCTCTGCTCCCAGGGTCAGTACCCTGATGCCCCGGGCAGGATCTCACCAGTCTTGACCAGCTTTTGCTCTAGCTGTCATGCACCCACGTTCTTAAAAGAATATGATGATGTGATTCAGGTGTCCGTATTTATTGAGGTAACTGGTTTTTCCTCAGTCGTTCCAAAAGCCACTTTATTTTGTAGTGGGTGGTGGATGCTTCCAGGCCAGGCTTCTTTCTGCATTCCTGAAAGAGGCTGAATGTTTGTGCTGTCAGTGTCAGTCCTGACTGCAAGTAGCTCAGCCTCACACAGGTTCTCCAGCTCCGGTGCGGAGCCTGCCTCTTTGGCCAGGTAAACAAGAGCAATTACTCAATTGGCATCTCTTTTGCTGAAGTTGTCAGGGAGCAGGCCAGCTGCCCTGCTGGTACACGCTTCCCAGGATATGAACTAGGCTACACCCCTGGCACAGCAAGCAATTTCGGGACAGAGTCAGACTAGAGCCCACGCTTGCAGAAACTTGCAGAGATGAAGTAGCAGAGCGCTCTGGTGGAAGGTTACCTGCAGCAGGCATGCAGGTGGCTAGTCAAAACAAAGGGGCAAGGCTCTTGAAAGATACATTTCAATTTGGTAAAATGCAAGGAGAGAAAATTGTAAATTGATGTGTTTTCTTGTTTTGATTCTGTGGGTAAAAAACACTAAAAAATGCATGTTTCATTCAAAACCACCTTTTAACAAAATGTAAGATGATCTCAAAAGCTTCTGCAGGCTGAGATTCCTGAGGGATTTTAGATCTTGGATTTTACTCTCATTTAGAAAGTTTAAATAATCAGAGGTTTGGGGAAGAAAACAAAAAAGAAAAGAATGACTTGAGGTCTCTGTCCGGATTTGAGACACAGAAGAGCAGCAGACATCTGGTCAGCAGGTATGCTCAAGGAAATACTCTTTCTTGTAACTATTTTTTTTCCTCCCTATTTTATGGAGGCTTTTTGAAATTGAGTCATTCTTGTGGCTTTTGTTTTGCAGCTACAGGAACTTGCAGGCTGGCACAGTTGGCTGTACACCCATTACTGAGGCACAGCCTTCTCTTTTAGCATAATGCTGAGAGACCAGACTGTGCCCTTGAGGAGAGGGATTTGGGCAGTAAGGGATGTGCAGTGTCCCCTGTGGCTGGGTCGATGCTGGATAGTGGTGGGCCATTCAGGATTGCTGGGGTGCTGCCTGGGGCTAATAGCTTGTCCCTATGCCCGCTTGCTTTATAAGTGTCCTCTGAGTTTTGTGGGCAGCTTTTCCATCTGGTTGTGCTGAACTCATCTTGATGTGTTATCATTGGAATACGTTTCTTGTGTGGTTCAGAGAAAAACATTAGCTTGCAGTTCAGAACCATTATTATGTTAAGCTTTTGTAGTTTCCTAGCACAAACCAAGTTTTTCTTTGTAGCAAGAAATACAGGCCAGCATGCAGCAAAATAAAAAGCAAGCTCCTCTTTATTCAAAGCATAACTACGTTTGTAAAGCTGCCATGGACTCATTTGATTTACAGCCCTTATTCTGCTGTAGACTGTGAAGCTCAAAAACATAGGCACTTCATGGTCCTACAGGCTTTCATAGGGGACTCTGTAAATAAGCTCAATGTGATGCTGCAGTTCAGTCTCAGTTTTAATGCACAGTTCTTTTTCTTAGAACTGGCTCCATACAGTTACTGCAGGGGAACTGTTAAAGGCCCCAAATATACAGAAGGTATTTGCACAGTTAACAAATTCTCTTTCAAGTTGCCATAAAATATTTATTATTGCAGCCACTTAAGGCAGGCTTTTCAGCTCTTGAAATTGTGGCTTCATGCTAAGTCTCTAAGATTACACATCCTGATTTGTCTATGTTTTGTTCTCCTTCAAAGCCCAGTTCAAAAGTTTTTCACTCCATACAGTCTCTTATTGCTTTTCAGTATAGGGAGGCTTTAATTGCTGGCTGTGGTAAAATCAGTGTGATAGTCAGTGACGAAATTACTCATGTCAGGTCTTTCCATGATGGCAAGTGCTGATGACAAGGAAAATTAAACTGACAGTCACGTTTTTATAGTTAAAGCCTTCCCTTGTATTAGTTGTCCATAGCATGAACCAAGCAGCCGTGTACATGGTCTGCTGTCCTCATTGTGTTAGCGATGTGTTACAGTGCACGTCATCCTTACAGCTTGTGCAGAAGTGCTGGTGCTGAGGCAGAAAGGGTGAAAGGATGGAAAGGTCCTAATTCAGTCTGACAATTAGGGAAAGCACAGCAGGGGACTGTGCCCTGGTGTTAGTACTTTTCTTCAAATTGGGACACTCCTTTGCAATTACTTCAGCATTTCCCTTCCCGTATGTGTCTTTATGAAAATGCTTACTTGTGTTTTTTAAGCAGATAGAAGAAGAAAAAAGAAGTCAAGATACTGTCATTTCCTTGACTGGTTTTGCGTACCCTAATAACCCTTTATACCAGACAGTTTGCTGAATTTGTCTCTGCACCTGGGTACTGTCGGTGAGGTCCAGCAGGGCAGAAGCTGATGGTGTGGCCAGTGTCAAACTGTTTATGGACAAAGCGGACCTCCTGTGTGCAGCCGGAAACTACATTCCTGGGCCAAAATGTTGTAGTCTGGAGCACCCTAGTGTGCATGAAAAATAGCACTACAGCATGGCTGGCACCCAGGAGGTGGTTTTATGCTCTGTATTTTTCAAATTAATTGTTTTTCTTTGTATTTTAAATAAGAAGTTCTTGAATTCCATCTCTGATGATTCTTATTTTCATCACTCACTAAAAAAAACTCACCAGCCACTTCTACAGAATTCAATAAGAAAGTGGGTCCTTAGTCACTTGGTGCATTTAGGGTTGTTTCAAACACTGTTTGCATTAAATAGTTTGAAGAACTGAGAACACACTGGTGGATGGACTGTTGATTGAGTAAAACCTAAACTGGTGTGAACAGTAGAGTTGAAACCGTGGGTTTTACTACTTACATCATAGGTGGGGAATTGATGTGGATCATCTGAGAAACTAAGGCATTGTAATGATGAACATTTCCTGGGTGGCCAGAACAGCACAGGGTAGCTGCTGTGATCAGAATTAAAAGGTTTTTTTGTGTTAATATATTATTTCATTGTAGTTTGAGGCACTGGGAAAGACCACAGCAAAGCAATGCACTAACGCCAGCAAATATTTGGGAGGCAGTGACATGGCAAAGTGGCTCCAGTCCAGATCCCACACTGACGTGCAGCAGCTGTGGGATTGATGTGGGGAGAGGAAACTGCGCAAAGAATTGGTTTCAAATCCACCCTGGGAGGGTAAAAAGGGGCTTCAGTGCTTTGCAAGGACTGTTTGCAGGGGCTTGGCCATCCCCACTGAGCCTGGATGCTGCCTGGCAGGGGCGAGGGACTGGCTGTCAGCCTCCTGCCTTGGGGAACTGCAGCATCCCTGAGTCCTCCTTCAGTGGCTCCTGGCACGCCCCATCTCTGATTTGGGAATGAAGAATACAGCTTGGCAGTTTGGGGGGCAGGGGCTGCTCACTGGCACTGCCAGCGGAAGGCAGTCCCTGTGGATTCAAGGCTGAATTGGCACAGCAGCCTCTGCTTGCAAAACCCTCTGGTTTTTGTGAGGAAACGCTTGCAAATAGGCGCGTTTCTGTAGCTTTGCAGATGAACGCCATACACTTCTAAACTGTGTTGGTAGCAGGACAGACTTGTGTTTCATGGCAGAGACAGATATTTGTGCTGTATTAAGTATCTTATTTTTGCCAGGCTTTGCTGGTAAGTGGGCTGAAATTCACTCGGCAGCAACCCTCTCCCAAACCCAGCTCTGGCCGGTGTTACGAATCAGGACAGACCATCTGTTGGCCATGCCAGGCAGCTGCTCTTCCGGCAGGCAGCAATTACAGAGACATTTTAATTAAGCATATGGTTACAGCCAGCTGAGGTGACCCACACACTCCTGTCCCCCAACATCTGTCATGCCAGCACCAGGGACCTGACCCAGCTGAAAATGCATGGTGAGGGAGATTGGTAAATACATGGATTTAGAACTAGGTTTGTCTCAATCTGAATTGATTCCTTGATCTTATGAGTGGCAGTGATATCAAGGGGAAAGCCCGTGGGAAAGATGGAAGTGCCTATTTCAGCAGAAGTTTGAATTTGTACCCAGATCATGTAGCTGTGGCTTGGACAGCAGTGTGAAAAGTGCGGTCCTGTGAGGGGGTGCTAGGGATCTAGAGAAGGAGGGAGCAGTGTTTAGTGGTGGTCTGGGTCAGGTCTGTGGACTGCTTGCAGATGCCCTGGGTGCAGTATCAAGTTTGGGAACATCCATGTTCTGTTGCATTGGAAGAAGGATCACCTGCCTGCAGGTTATTGAAGAAGAATTGCCTGGACAGTTTTGCTTTCTGCTGTTGAAAATGTACTTATGAACGTTCTCTCTGCAGCTTGTCTCTTCCTACAGCACTGCTCGAAGGTGAACCACCCTGGCAGTGATTTTGTCATGATTGTCACAGAACTGGTTTGCAGAAATTCACTTCCAGAGGATTTGGAGGAAGAAAATCCCATGTCCTGCCCCGCTGACACATAGGTTATGGTTAGAAAGGGCATGGAGAATAGCACCACATCTATGTCTGTTTAAATCCACCTGACATTTGTTGGCATGACACAACTTCATAATCTGAAGGCATCCATGGGCTTTCTTCACCCATTGCTTTCAGATCCCAGAGGAACTGGATGCTGTTTATACCCACTTGTACTGTAATTAAAAGAAAATGGAGCAAGAGTTGCTGTGAGGTCTTGCAGGCTGAGTCCCACCATACAGAGACAGAGCTGTGGGATAGACACTGCACACATGGCTGCTGGCTTGTTCTTCTCAACCTCTGTGCCGTGGAGATATGGCAAGCTGTGGGAGAGGTGGCTTGGTGGGAGGTGTCGGTGAGCTTCACTGGAGCTGAAAGGAGAATAGACATTGTCTAGTGAGACATTTCTGTAGTACTTTAAACATCCCAGAAAGCAACATTTTTTTTTCTCCCTTCTGTGTCTTCTTTTGTGAGTATATGCAGTTGCAAGAGAGAGGCAATATTCTAATTATATGAAAAAGGATTTGAAGTGGAGCATTTTAAAGCTGCTGCTGTTAAGAAAAAGCTGACTTTTGAAATCTTTGTTCCTTCATTCACATTTTTTTCCTTTTTGTTAGCCAGTCTCAGGAAATGAGAACATTCTTTTGGCTTTCCATGCCTGAGTCACATCTTATATATATATCTATATATAAAAATATGTTAAAACATCTGGAGATGTTTGTTTCAGAGAGGTACTTGTTTTGTATTAGGGTATCTGAGCTATAAATGTTTATACACACTTGAATGTTTCCAGAGTTTCCCATACTTCTCTGGTTACAAGGACATGTATATTGCTGTCAGAAAAGCCAAGGGAAATGTGCTGATAACCTAGGGAATATACAAACAAGTAGAAGTAAAGTCTCTCAAGAAAGTGAGAATTTCCTTTTTTTTTTTTTTTTCAAAAATTAAACTATCAAAGCAGTTGTTTAATGTCAGTTGCATCCAAATATGTAGTTCTTTAATGTTTCCAAAGTATATATTTTAAAAAAAAAATTAAACTGTGAGGAGGAAAATCAGAAAATACCAGTAGATTTTCCCTTGTTCTCACTTTAAAAAAAAAAAAAAATGGAAAGGAAATATTTAAAAGCTCATTACGCCCATCTCTGCTGTTCAGTGGGCTGACACTAACTGGTCTCCGGCAGTGCTCTGAGTGCACCGTGGGGTCTCCTTGCCTCCCTCTTTCCTCCCACCAGGGTCACACGGGGATCGTGAGACCGTTCTAAAAGGAAAAACAAAAATCCATTTAGTTTAACCAAAGGCCAAATATTTAACTTCGGCAGGGGACGCGGTGGGATTTAGGAGAACAAGTAAAATTTCCACCCTTGGTTGTTTAACACAGCCACACTGAAAATGATGGGAGACAGGATGGTGGGCACCAGTGGTGTGCTGTGCATGGAGGATGCAGGGTTGGCAGTGGGGCATGAGGGGAGGATTCCCCCAAGGGACTCCATCTGCCATTGCCACACAGCTTCCAGGTGTTCATGGCAGCTGCTTCTCCCACAGCTTCCACTGAAATGCCCTTGAGTTTATGGCTTAGATAAGAAACCTCTCACTGATCAAATATTTTGATTGCATCCTGGCTTTCCTGTTAGTTTCTTTGATCTTTCCTCCTCAGTGGATTATAGCAGACTTTGAAAAGTTTCATTTGTTGAAATGGTTGTATAAATATGGTCCTCAGGGTAGGTGTTATTTAGAAAAGTACTTATCTACCAGGAAAAAAATCTACCTCCTTTTGCCTCTTCAATGGGTTCACTTGCCATTGTGCGTCAAAGAAGTATGATTTCTATAATTATATCAAAGAATAGCAGCTTATTGTTAATTGTTTGAAAAGGCCTGTGGGGCTTATTCTCTTGGCTGATTTCCTGCTCATTGAAACACTACAGAACTGTTTCAAGTTCACATTTAAAAATAAAAAATAAAGAAATCCACAGAACCAGTACAGTCTTTGGGAGAAACTGATGGGCTCACAACCCCAGGATGGATCCACCTCTGCTGGATTCTCTCACAGTTACAATTTCTGTCTTTTCAAATAGAAAAGGCTCCCCTTTTCCCACTCACGTGCTGTCCCCTCTGAAATGGCATTGCACAACATCACTTGATGCCGTGCTGGAAGCTGGATGTCTTCAGGTGGTGGCTCAGAGCCATCCAGTCACCATGCTGGGTTTAGCATTGGGCAGCAGAGGGATGAGTTGTGCCATAGCTTTGCAGTCAGGTGAAGCAAGGGAGGAGGAATAGAATGTTGCTGGTGGCTATGTAAGGTTTATGTCCAAAGATCTGAGTTCCTTTCAAACTTTTTCCTAAGACTGAAAGCTGCATTTTCCTTGTTGTCACATGCAAGATAGGAATATCAAACTGATCTCTCCAGAGGGACCTGGAGAGGGTTTGAGGGTTTTCAGTGGTGGTCAGGATGTTTGATATGTCCAGCTCTGTTCTCAAGGAAAGGCAGGATACTGTTTTGTGTCTGCCCATATCTGAGGCAAATCCCACCCTGCAGCTGCTGCTCTTCTGGCCCATCTGATCAAGCTGCAGGTGTCCCTGCCCAAGGCAGAGGGATTGGTTGAGATGACCTTTAAAGGTCCCTTTCAACTCAAACCATTCTGTGATCTCTTCATAGCCGGCATTAAATCTGCTACTGGACCAGGGCTTCATTTTGGAAAGTACAGGGAAAATGAAGCACTATTTTCGGTGTCCTGTATGAACAATGCTGTTTGATTTTGATGTGAGTGAAGCTCTTTGTGCTTGTGATTGCTTAGCTGATGCACTGCAAGGGCAAAATAATTTAGACTTTTTGTGTCAAATTACATCTGAGTTACAAATGCAAAAATCAATATTTTTATCATTACCATGCAGAGATGGGCAAACAGTACAGTTAAGAGGATCCTTGACATCACTGTTGGGAAAATTACTAGAATATGATAAAATGGCAAAGGATCCAGGAACAGTAATATTGCATTTCTACTTGGGTTTCATGAGAAAGCTTTCTGCTCACCTGGGGCTATTTATTCATTTATGGGTAGCTTTGTGAACTTGTACTGAAAACAAGAAGTTTACTGAAACAAGAAATTCAAGAAGTTTAATGCTGTTTTGTGATACCGATGTATTTTCAGGGCAGTTTCAGCATGGACAGATTCCCAGTGTAGGTAGAATTACAAAATGAGTGTTTTGTGTCATCTGAGGTAAAAGTGGTCTAGTCATTTTTACCTGGTGGGTTTTGATAATGTTTAACTCTGTAGTGGCTTGATGTCCATACTGGATATTCTGTTAAGTCCAAACACACACAGTTAAAAATGTGCAGCAGTGTTACTTCCATGCATGTAGAAAAATACGCACCAGAGCCCACAGAAGGGGAGAGAAGGGGCAGGTGCTGGGTGGTAGGTCACTGTGTGCTCAGCAGAGCAGCTGTAGCCAGTGCAGCCATCACTAGGATGGTTGAGGTGGTGACAGCGTGATGTCGGAGGTCTTCTGGGGGAAGAAGGGCTCTGCCCTCCCAGAGGAGGAATTACAGCCCTGAAAGCTGTCTCCTGGTGTCCATCCTGTGTAGGCATGAAGGATGTTGATGGTACAAATGTCAAACAGGGTTTTTCTCCTATATGTTCAGTAATGGTCCTTGCTTGGTTTGTGTTGCCAGATATTTACCAATTCTCCCTGCCACAGTGGGAGAAGAATATAGTGGAAAAATTACTGAGTCCAGATTTTCTAAGGTATCATTAATCCCTTTTCATGAAAGTGTATGCAGAATGAGTAGGGTCTGAGTTCCAGATCAAAAGGTTTTCCATCAAACTTGGAAAAATTAAGTTATCCACTTCATGGTTGAAATAGTAACCTTCTTGGAGCCAGTCTTGGGGATGCAAGGAAGGCAGGGTCTACCTCAGTTAATTATAGGGAAATAGTTTGCCATGGTAAAAATACATTTTTTCTTTATACCACCGACATATGTGGTATAAAGTTCATGTTGATTTAAAGTTTAATCCGACAAAAGGATTCGTGCCATCAATATCCAGTATTTCAGATTTTAATGCAGAATTGGTGCATGAGTGGAAATGTTGCAAGAGTATTAACAGAATTGAATTTACTGAAAACTTTTCCCTATGTTTTTTTCCTTATAATATTAACAGAAATCAGAGAGGACAAGTAGCTCATATTTGCTTCAAGTATTCCTATCTTAAAATGAACATTAAAAATGTATAAAAAGAACATACTTGTTTTTTAGAAATCGATACACAGTGGAATGTAAGTAAAAATAATCAAATTAATTTATTTAGTCTGAAGATAATGTAATCCTGCTCATGCAGAGCACTTAAGTTAAATTCCTGAGTTCTCTTGGGTCAAGTTATGAGTTCAAATTGTAATTTCCTTGAAGGCAAGAACTCAAGTGTGTGTAGCTGGCACGACACATTCCCAGTTAACAGCACCTGGGTTCAGCCTCGCTGTCCATGGCTCACATGAGGGTTAAGTGCATCTGTGTTCTGTATTCTCTTTCCAAGCTTTCTTGTGAGATACTTCATGTGCCGAGATAGTTGTATTTAAAACAACCAAATAAGTAAGAAGAATGTCAGGAGAAAATGTAGTTTGTTTGGGTTTTTTGGGGTTTTGAGGGGTTTTGCAGGTTTTTTTGAAGTGATTCTGCCATAAGTTATTTCATAACTCTATTCACTGTGTACAAGCAGGTGTTGCAATAGGATGTTGTTTCCAGATTGTTATTAGCAATTGCCTGGTCAGGTATATAAACAAACACAGGATGCCCATTCTGAAGTCTTTCTTCCAAAGCAAGACATGCATCAACAAGAATTGCCAACATTTTAAAACATCAGTGGCTGATGGTGCCTGCATCGAAAGCACTTTGGCAAGGGGTGCTTTGGTTCTGCCTGTCACCACGGTCTGTGTGACCACAGATAGTCATGGTTGGCATTTTTGTCCCTGGATGCTGGGGTTTGTGGCTGCCCCTCAGTAAGATGCTGTGCCCATATGTGAGGAGAAGCTGATGGTGTGGCATGACACAGCACAGCTGCGGGAGGAGTCCCAGATGTCTACTCCATGAGTGATAAAGTTTACAGACCTTCCCACCAGGTCTATTCTCATGGGCTTCATGCACTGAAATGCAAAATTTGCTCCGTGTAAGTAACAGAGGAGTTTAGGGAAACAGTAGCAGCATTTAGGAGCATCCAAACACAAGGAAGCGGTTGTCAGCCTGCAGAGTAGCATGGGTGTAGGAGCACTCCTGGCCACCTTTCCAGGCAGCAATTCTGCCTCTCCTGTCTTCTCAACACCAAAAGAATTTTTTTCTTATGTACCTTATCATTTTTTATTACCTTATCATGGCATGCTAGGATGTTTGATTTTCTAATAGCTCACATATATCCTGTTTCTTTGCTTCTGTAAATACACATTTTCTGTGCAAAGAAATGTGCTTTTACAGAGCATGGATGTCTTCAGTGGTTCATCAACCTGCACCGCAGCAGTGGCTTTTGCTTCCTCTTCATCATGGAGGCACAATACTGTGCTATGAACTGATTGCACTCCTAACTGTGTGTGGGGGGAGAGAAGAGAGGAAACTGCAGCTGAAGTCAGGAATTGTTTGCTTATTCATTAGTTAAGAGGAGCCAAACTGAGGTCAGTTATAGCTGGCTGACCACCATGCTACTGCTTGCTTCTCTTGAACTCTCTCTGCGTAGTTGCCATCTGCATCACCCCTTCCTCAGAATCCAGTTCCTTTCAAATCTGCGGAGGTCTGTCATTAACTTCAGTAAAAATAGATTAGCAGAGCTTTGTGACAATTCCTCAAGACTGTATGCATATAAATAGAGAATTCTGCACCCGTCTCATTATCTTCTGCATGTTGTTAGGAATGCAGAAATACCTCAAGCTATATATTTGATCTCTCATTGTTTAATGTTTCTGATAGTGTGCAAGTTCTGCAGGTTGCTTCTTAAACTGATATAGTTGAGACAGCAAGTCTTTCCCAATTCTCCTCGAAGCCAGTTGAAATTCCACTGCTCTGTTTAATGGGGCTTTAATTAGTTCTAAGGGTCTGTAAGTGGGACATCAATGGCCAAGTAAGACAAAATACCTGCTTAATACTTGGAAACTAGTTCTGTCAGCTTTGAAACCTTGCTGCTTTGTCTGAGGTATAAGGACAAAATTATCACTGTTTTGAGTTAGTTTTGTCCGGATGGTACAGTAAGGTCAGCTTCATAACAAGAGGATATTTTCCTAATTTATTGTTTCTCATATTTAGAGAAGAACAGCTGCTTGTTAGACAAATTGGTCTAGCATGCCTGTCTGCTGTCACATCACTATGTCCGCAGATAAGTACCTTCAGTTGAAGTTGTCATAGGTTGGATTTTACACCTAGCCAAGTGTATTTTGCATAGTTTGTATCTTGTTTATAAGTAGTAACTAAGGCTGTTTCAGCTTGCTTTTTTTCATACAAAAGACCTGGATTTAATTAAAAAGTGATCGTTGTGCTATATATATGACACTATAGTTTTACTTACAGTATTTTTCAACAGATCTCGGCAACGCCTTTTTATTGCTGTAATTGGGTTCGCATAGCTTGGCAAATGGTCATGCAAATGTAAATGTGTGAAAGAAAACAAAAGTCTGGATCTGAAGGCTAAGAAAAGCGAGTCAGCACAGGTCTGCTTCCTCAGGATCGAAGCCCAAATGAGGGTTTGATTTCAGAGTTATGTAGTGGAGTGTTAAAAAGCTGTGTATTAGCCCAGTGTACTGCTAACTGGTATCATTTAACTTAGTTTTTAGCCCAGTAGCTACTTGACTGATGACCTGCATATCATTCTCTTGTCTTTGGTGCAAACCAAATGGTTACGGATGGGTAAGCAAAAACGAGGTTCCTGTTCACAGGAGCTTTTGTGGGTCCTCAGTCACACCCCTCGGGGGTGTGAATTTTGCAGCAAGTCTGTTATATTCATGAAAGGGAGCTGAGGTTTGGGTGAACGATGGAGTTACTGCTGCAAGTGGGTAGGAGTTGGAGTGGCGTTGGAGCCTGTGGAACTGTGGGCTGTGGGGCTCCTGGTGACCTGCATGAGAGCCAGGCTCTGCCTCTGGCAGAGGTGTGAGGTCCAGGGGATCTCCTGGGAATGTGTGGGTCTGGTCTGAGGAGTGGCTGCCTGTGCCACAGGCTGGTGTTGTTCTGCAGTAGTTAAATTTTGACAACGCGAGAACATGTGTTCAAGAAAGTGAGAGCAGGGAAGAGGAGCTGTGCCTCGTTGCAGTGCTTAGTGAGTGATACACATGAATAGAACAGCAGCAGGGAAGTTGGCATTTATACATCAGCTTGGTCAAGGGGATTTTAAGCACCTACAATGCATCCCACAAACAGCAGGGCTCTGAAACATCTGTGGCCAGGCAGTTCAGTACTGAAGAGGTTAAAGAAGGAAGGAATGTGAAAATAACACTTACGATATCTAAGTCTCTGCGGTTTTGAAGGTGGTTTCTAAGTATTTGTATTGCTTGCTTGATGTTTCTTGCCTTAAATGGTGATATACCAGTACTTTTAAATAACATTAGGAACAGCACATTGGGATTTAATGGTAAAAAGGGGGTTTCTATTCATTTGGTATCATGCCCATGAATTTGATTTTGATAATGATCAGAGGCAGTGTTAGAACAGATTTGCTTCCTTGACAGCAACAGTGTCAACCAAATGTGGTACTAAACAGATGTTTGGACTACTTTTACTTTCACTCTGCAGTATTCCCATTGTAGCATCCCAAAAGGCAAGGGAGTGGGAAAGAGAGTGCTTTGATTACGGGGATTACTAAAAGCCAATTAAATGAATAGGATGACTGCTGCAAGGGGATTTTTAAAAAGGTCTCCTTTCCCCTGGCTTGTTTTGTGGCCATGCAGTCTTCAGCACCAGCAGGGCAATGAAGTGTCTTGGTCCATCATGGTATCCTCTCTTAGCTTGGTCCTGCTGCCTCAAAAAGGACAATGGTAGGTCTAGCCTCTGCATTTGGCTGCTCTTGCTGTCCAGCCTCACAGGTATGGTGGCAGCAGTAAGGCTTAGCTGTGGGAGCAGAGGAAGAAAGGACCTTCCAAAAGAAATGACTTGACCAGCTTTGAGTTAGTATGTTGGCCAGTGTTTCACCTGCATTGCTGGTCAGAAGGTTGGGTGGAAACCCAGAAGCAACTTGATGCTCTTCTGGAAGGATGCCAGATCTCGCTTAGTCTCTCCCCAAACACTCCTGCAGAGTGAAAGATGACTGCCTAGCTTCATATATATTACAAGTTATCTATCCTCTAAATCTTTTTCTGAGGGAGGGTTATACAGGTGATTTTTTTGTTGGGTCATCCAGGTGTGAATCCAGACTTAAACTTCTAGAGCATGTTGCACATGGCTTTAACACTGCAGTAGTTGCCATAGGAGTACTGGCTAGTGTTTTTAGATATGTTTTATTCCAGTTAACAGTACTAGCAGATTTAATTTATAATATAATGAACTCTGATTCCTGTCACAGTTTCTGAAAGAAAAAATTGTTGGTGGTGTTCAGGGACACATGTGTAAGTTAAGTGCAGCTCAGGACTAGGCTTACACCTATGTACAATGTCACTTGGTGGGACAAACATGGTCAGACAAAACCATAAATGATGTCTGTGTATAATTGGGCAGAGCACAGAATTTATGCCAACTGTTGGAATACTAAAGGTGACTTCATGTTAGTAGGTTTTATAGCAAGACAGGTCAATATTTATTTTTCAAAATATCTGATCTGGGTAGGAGAGTTTCTAGTGGATTGGTACAATATGCAGCACCTTTGAGCCCACCTGAGGGACTGTGAAATGGACTATGCATAAATTGTGTCTCTGAATTGGGATTTCAAGGAGAAGTTAGCTTGCTGAAGGTCAGAGAACAGGCCAGGAATGGTATACCAATTTTGTTGTTGTTGTTGTTTTGGGTTTTTTTTTTGTTTTTTTTGTGTGAAAAAGAAAGCTTAAAAGCAAACACACACAGATTTTCCTAAAGCAAGCAACACTGTTGTTGTTGTTCTTAAGAGCATCAGCAATGAGCACCCTCTTGAACTGGCATTCCAGCCCCTGCCTTATGGAGTGAAAAACACACCCTATTTTTCCTTAGTGCTGTCTGGTTTACCAATCCTTTGTTTTTATACCCTCAGTTACAGGTTATATTCTGTGCTTAGGAAGGTTCCTTTAAGCAATCTAAGCATACATTAATGATTGGCCTGAGGATAAAGCAACCTGGTCCGTGAGCAGAGGGTGTTGCTCTGAACCCAAAAGCACGGTGTTCTCCTCCAGCTCCGGTTTGGAAGGTGACAGCAGCTTAGCACAGTCCCTGCAGTAATGCTCACCTCTCCCTTTGGGTAGGTATGTACTGACTGGCATTGCTATTGTACTTTATCCATGCACAAATGACATATTAATTAAGATCTCCATAGCTGAAAGGAATTCAGTGGGAAATCCTGGGGCTGATCTGACCTCAAGAATACTTTACTTCTTTTCTCTTTCTTCTCTTTTGCCTTATTTCCAGCGTATAGTTGCTGTTCCATGGTTCCTGGCACTGGTGGTTAAAACTGAGGGCTGATTCAATTTTTAATTTTATTTTTAATACCTTTTGGCATCCATAGGCTCAAAGTCATGGAAATGGGAAAAAAAGAATTTAAAGGAACTTTGGGCCACTTGGAGAGGTTTTTTTTGGAAATCAGATTTAATTTTAAGTTTTAGGTACAGCATAGTTCAAGATAATTTAAATCTGGATAATTAAAAAGCTGCTTTTCTATAATGATCCCCGGAAGAGAAGGCACTGAGTTACAAGTCCTATTTTGGCAACCACTGAGCATCTGAAGCTGTTCTCATTCATTTCAGCAGTTCAGAAGCATTTTTTTCAAGTTGCTCCCCTTGGTCTGATTTCCATTTCACATAGCGTATTTCATAAAATACTGGTGTATATCATCTTTGGCTTTATTACTGTATTGAATCCATTTACTGGAATTCTGTGCTTTCTTTTCAAGCATCTACTGCTAACCACCAATAAATCTGGAATATACTGGACTTGGTGGGATGTTGGACTTTTCAGGATGAAACTTCATTGTTTCCCATTACAGGCGTGGCTGGTAATTACCTTCCCCTCCCTCCCACTGTCCATCCTCTGAGGTCCTTTCTTACTGCGTCTGCTTTTTCTACCCAAGCTGTCCCTGCCTATTGCTGTCTTTGTCCCTTCTTCCTGCAGCAGGCAGAAGACTCCCTGCATGGGCTCCTGCAAATCCCATCTGAACTGCTTCATTCACAGCAACTGCAAGAAGCTTTAAGTAACTTGAAATGGCTCAGAAGAGCAGCCAGGGGCCCAGCATGAAAGATAAGATTTGAAATGAGTTAGAGTATATGCCCCACATCACATCTTTTACCCAATTCTTGTTGTTGCCTGCGGGGTTTTGCTGGGCTTCTTTTTTTGTTTCTTTTTAAGCATTTAGGATGGGTAGTGTCTTTTCACATTTCTGTACCTGCGCAGTATATTTCGAAGCTCTTACGTAATCAAAATTAGTGAAAAATATGTCCCTTGAATCACAGAATTGTTAGGGTTGGAAGGGACTTCTGGCGATCACCTAGTCCAACTCCCCTACCAAGGCAGGGTCATCCAGAGCAGGTGACACAGGAACGTGTCCAGGTGGGTTTTGAATGTCTCCAGAGAGGAAGACTCCATGACCTCCCAGCTCAGGCTGTCCCAGTGCTCTGCCACCCTCAATGTAAAGTTCTTCCTCATGTTCAGGTGGAACTTCGGGTGTTTTAAATCTAGTTGTCGCAGACACCAGCATTAAATAGTGGGTTTCTTAGGCCACAGTCTGGCTGTCTCTTCCTGGGTTTTATATTTGCAGTCATGGGAGAACTAAAAATGACAAAAAGCAGGTTTTCTCCTGTTCACAGCTCACAGTATGGTGGAGCCATAATGCCCTGGAAGCGATGGAGTGGTACCTGGGGGTGAGGTAGGGGCCAGGCACACGGGAGATGTTTCAGGGATGAGAGGAGCTGGACTGCCATGGCCAAGCTCCTAGCTACTGAATGTGGGTTTGACTTTAAGTTTTTTGTTGGGGTTTTTTTTGGGAGAGTGTAGAGGGTGTTTTTGTTGTAGTTTTGTGGTTTTTTTGGTTTGGTTTGGTTTTTTGGGCGTTTGTTGTTGTTGTTGGGGTTTTTTTAAAATGAAAACTTCCTGTGCAATTTTTCATTTGAAGTTGAGGGAACCCAAATTATTTTTCCATGTGTAGTTTCAGATGAAAATGCTTTCTTCCTCTTTTTCTTTCTGTCAAAAGAACTAGTGGAATTTTTTTTTTTAGTAATATTCAAAGACCTCTTTTTTTTTTTTCCGCTCAGGCTTACTCTTTACTTTGGACTGATGCCTCATTTTTTCAGTAGCAGATTGGAGCGACTAAGAAAAGGGTCTGATCGGCAAAGTAACTTTTTAAAAATTAATTTAATACTCTTTTCATACATCAAAATTGATAATTGCATGTTTATTGGCATTGCCATGATCTGAAAATGGTAGGAAAATAAAGTTGCTTTGGGCTGGCACTTTTTTAATGTCCTGCATGAATTCTGTTATGGGCTGTGTTCAGAATAACTTGGTGTCCTTGCAGCTCTGTATTACATAGAAAGCATGAAAGTAAATTTTGCAAGTAACTTCCTTTTGTTATTGGAATATCTAGTTCAGGGAATTCATGTTTACTTTTTGTTAGACCCAATGTCTGGGGATTTCCATTTCTTCTGCTAAATCTTATGCTCAACTTAGGATAGTGATGGTTATTCTGAAATAGGTACATTGGGGTTTTTTGAGCTGTATGGCAGCAGTGTTTTCAAATGAGTTCATAAGTTTTGAGTATCTAGGGAAGTTCCAAGTTAAACCATATTTCTGTCTAGGACTTATATTTTCCTTATCTATTCCTGTGATTATTATAAATGTGTAACTTACCATGAGGGAATTAATTAAGGGAGAAAATAAGCATTTTAATACTAATTCTGTTTCTGCCCTTATTCTTCTGTTTGCCCTATTTTCCACACAAATAAAAATGACCTGTACCTTCCCTCACACCTCATGTTAATCTTTTCTTTCTTTGTATGCTGAGTGTTTAATGTGCTTCATGTTTAGTGTGCTTCATGACTTGCTGTTTTTATAGCAGTTAGAAGTAAATAGAAATTGACATGGGAATGCCTGTTGTCAGAGGAAACACAAACGCCAAAAACCCACTGCAGATTAGTACTGACTTCAGACCTCTTTTTAACAGTTAACTGTTTGTTAAGGGTAATTCTTTATCTCAACATGATTATTTATATGCATAACACATTTCATAGATTGCTTCCTTCTTCACATTCTTTCATGAAGGGTGTGTGCTCACAGAGGCTTTAAAAATTACTTTTAAGGGGAAAAAAATTCTAAGAAATACCACGCCCTCTTGCTCCAAAGAAGCCTTGTGCTGTTTTCCTTTTTGTTATGCTTCTTTTTGTTTTCTTCTTCCTTCCTAAGACTCGTGCTACCTAAAGTTGCTCTAGTGTCTTTGATGGTGTTACTGGCATAAGAGCCTGCATGATGGGCTGATACCAGGGAGCAGGTGAGAGTCAGTGTAACTGGCTCTTCAACCCCTGCAGTCTCCTTGTGTGATGTAGTAATTACATGCACATAATTTATAAATAAATAAATGTACATATATTGGGGATACAAGCTTAAAATTTTTTTACTGGTAGAAGTACACATTCAGAATAATTTGGAGACTGCAGCTCTAGCAGATGGAAAATCAGTTTTCTTTTTTCCCCCTTATTTGCCACCAGATTATGGCCCTATTAAATTCAACCTTCTGCAAATACAGCCTCCTCCCAGCTTTCAGACACTCTGTAATGAAATGAATCGTCCAGGTAATTTGGCTGAATACACCACCCCTTCTCCAATAGAAGACTTAAATGGAGGGGGGTCTGGCTGGAAGGCAAGCCTGCTTGCAGCCTGCCTCCCTAGTGCAATTAATTGAAATGCATCCACGTGATCCCTTCCCTTTGATTTGAATGGGAGCTGGCTGGTTTCCCAGTGCAGGCGAAAGAACAGTTTTCTTCTAAAGTGAAACACCAGTCTCTGATGCCCCATTTAACGAGGACAGTTAAGGGAAGGAAAGGGAAAGGGGCGCAGCCAGCCAGCAGAGCCACTGAGGCCGAGGGGTAGCGAGTGTGTTGCCAAAACTGACTGGGCTGGCAGGGTGCAGCAAATGTGGAGGTGAGGTGATTCAGGTGGCATTCCCACTGTTCCACTCCACTGTGCCTCCGGGCCTGGATTCCTTCCTTCCTGCTGCTCCTTTTCTCTTGAAGAAATGCTTCCCTGCCCTCTCTAAAAATGAAAATGCAGGAGCCTGCCAAGAGACTTCAGAGGACAGCCTCTGGTGGGCTGCAGAAGTGTGGACTTGCTCCTGGTAGCAGCTGAACAATCTTCAGGTGAACCTGCAACTTCACCCCATTTGGAGGTATGAACATGGGTTTGTGCTAATGGACACCACAGATGGACATCCCCTGTCTAGTTGTGTCCCCAGCCAGCACTTTCAGAGCTGTCTCTTAAATGCTAGAGACCCTCAGCCCAGCCAGCAAACTGTCTCTAAATCCAACTCTGAGGTAGGACTGTGCTGCTAATGAGGGCTTTGCTCATGAGCTTGAGCACCTTGAAATCTTTTCCTTTTGTTCAACTATTCCATTTTTCCTCTCTTTCTTTTTAACTAAACAGCCTTTCTGCTAGAGCATATGTCCAGACTCCCTGTGGTCAGAGGTGAGGATGTAAACCCAGAGCAGGATTTGATCCCCTTTGCTGCACCATCTCCTGCTCCTGGATGTTTGACAAGGGGTTTTGCCTCTGTCCCAGATCTAGGGCTGCCAACTGAGCCCCACACCATCTCCCTGTCTTACAGGAGTGCTTGAGGACTAACAGTTTAAGAACCATGAGATGCTCAAACGCTATAGAGTCAGATCTGTACATAGTAGACAGAAGGAGCCAATGAAGCACTGACAGGAAAAGAAGTTGGTCATCTGGGAATGGGTCTCTTCTTTGACACCCCCTTCTTCCTACCTAAAATAAGCACAATCAGGTAAAACTGCAAGAGGAATATAATTTTGGGAGTTCAACATGTTTAATATTCCACAGGTGGAATTGCAAGCAGAAGTGTTGATGTTAAATTAATTAATTATAATTTATTATTCATTACTAAGCAGTAGGGTGATTTAATATGATTTATAATGAATTATTTTTGTTTCCCCTTAATGATCACTTTTGTTACAGCCAGCAGAACAGAGTAGTACCTTAGTTTATCCTGTAGATATATGACTTCCCTGCTTTGCTGCAAGGTGTCCCTGTTTCTCAAGGGGAATAAAAGAATAAAATGATGTGTCAGCTTGGAAGGTTATTGCACAGCTACTGTCACATAAAACAGAATTAATTGCAAGAGATTTAAAATATATGCAATATGCGTACTGACTTTTTACAAAGTGACATTCTTCGCAATTCCTGATAGTAATTTCACCAAAGTTTATGCTTATAAGGTCAGACAAAATGATGAACAATTTATGATGAACAATTACAGATGAGTTCTTTTGGTTTTATCTCCTGAAGGGTTTCCTTTTGCTCCTTACTAGTTTAAGCAGGGAACACACACTTCTGCCTCTCCGCTGCATGCAGTGCTGCACCTTCCTGCTGTGCTACTGCAAAAGCATTGGTATGGAAAGTCCCTGGATAAGCCACTTGTTGAGAGGAGGAGGAGTGGAGGGTGTGTAGGGACTGGCAATCCATCTGGGTGACAGAAAGGAAGCTGTATGATATACAGGGATGATTTCTGCAGATCCATGACCCCACTGCTCTTGACCTGAAGAGGTGGAGTAGTTCTTGAGGATTACTGCACTGACATACAAGATAGACATATGGACTAGAAAGGGCTGTCTGTGAATAAAAGTACTTCAAGCTGTTGTGACCTTCAGAAAGCAAGGTTGCATGCATTTCTAGTTGCTTAGAAAATCCCTCTGCTTGGAGAAGATGAAGTCTCATACGAATCTTTGCCCTCCTCATTTTCTCTGTCTCCCAAAGTAGGGTGGGAGAAGGACAGATGGGGGAAAGCAGCATAGTGGGTGAGGTGGAAGGGCGACTGGTGAGAACAGAAGTTGTCAGTGATACACGTACGTGGTAATAATTTCTGATTTTTGAGCAGTATGCAAATAGGTCAACCAGGATGTAATAACTTGAAGGCAATTTTATGGTGGAACACAGATCTATTCAAACTGGTGACCCAGTTGATAACGTGAAGGAAGCCCAATACTCAAAACACTTATTCATAGGTAGGGTATTTGAATCTAAGAGCCCACAGTCTCTGAATAAAATGATGATGTCTTTAAAATACTTTGCGGTCTTGTGAGAGGTTGTACTGAGAACACTTGAAATTTTGAAGGATGACTCACTGTATTTTTCCCTCTAAGCAATTAAGCTGTTTTGCTGAGCTCATCTTCACTAGTGTGGTATGTAATAACTTGTTTTTCCCTCTGCTGCTGCCTAAATGTATTCCTCTAGTAGTGTTCTTAAATATAAAACTTTTTTATGACTTTTTTTTTCGTGCTGCAATTGTTCAGTAACTCAGGACTTCATAGCTGCATGACGGATTGCCACAGATAGCATAATTCTGTGCAGCTTCCTACTCTGAGCATTGAGTAAATCGCACTTGAAAGAAATACCATCTTTGCAGCGAGTAGTTTCTTCTGAGTTTTCACTCAGGCTGGGGCAGGCGTTCATGCCCCAACTCTCCCTTCTGCTCTGTGGTCCAGCCCTGACCAGTTGCACAAATCCAGACCGGCATTACCTTGGCTGATCCTTTATCCAGAGAATCCTGAGTTGACTCTGAGGTTTAAAGACAAAATTAATGCCCGCTGATGCCGTGGATGTGTGGGCTTCTTTCACAAGCTGAGCCACTGCCATCATCTTGCAAAGGCTGGGGAGCAGGGCAAGCCCTTGAAGTGCCCTGGTGGGACACTGGCAGGTACAAGCTATTTGGTATCAGTGGGAGGAGGGAAAAGAAATAAATTATATCCCTAACTCCTGATGGGTGAAATGGTGACGAGCAAAAGGAAGGGAGGTGAGACAGGAGGGAGGTAGGGCAGCCAGAGGCAGCCAGCTGGCCCCGGGTCGATGGCAGCACGCCTGGGCGGGAGATCCCTGGGCCCCTGCCAGCGTGCTTGAGAGGAGAGCAGCTACCGATGGTGTTAGTCAGTATGTGACTGCTGAGTGCTGTTCAAAGGGCTGGAGCGCTTTGAACGGGTTGGGCGTTATCTCATTTCCTCTTTCACATAACCCCAGGGACAAGGGACAACATTAATGAACCCCTGGAGGTGAATGGAGCCAGATCCAGGCTGAAATGTGTAAAGAATTTCTCAGGAGAGATTTGTCTTTTTTGGTCCTTTTATACCACTCCACAGGCATAACCTTTCTGTTTGCATATTGTTTATTTTCCCCTGGTTGTCACCATTCCTGTTTAATCCTTAAAGATCATAATATGCATTAATAATGGGGAGGAAGAATGCTTTCATTAACATTAGTGTCAAACATAGTGTGATACAGTTTCTATAATGTTTTGGCTTAAAACTATGTGTGCAGTGCCAGCAGTAATACTGAATGGGTCAGAGACTGCTGTCATGCTTATTAGGGATGCTTTTTCAGAGCTCATGTAAGAGGCCCCAGAAGACATGCAGAAGAGTGACCACAGTATCTGTATTTGAAAATGGTGGCAAAAATAGGCTGCTGGAGAATTAAAGCTCAGTCAGCCTAATTTTGAACTCTAGCAAGGCATGAATGCAACTAACAGTCAATATACAAGCATTTACTGAATAATACAGCATAAGAAAAACCACATGGATTTCTAAGAAGAGACCATTTCAAAGCAGCCAATTTTCCAGCTCTGGCAGATGAGCAAGCCTCATAACCAGAAAGGAGAGAATAGATGAGGTGTATCTGCTGATGCTGTCTAACACAAAATTTCATAACCAAACAAAAGAAAAAGGCTTTAGAATTAGAATTGTGATTAACTTTGTTGGAGCACAAGCTTTGCAAATTCTCTTCCTTCATGAATCCACACATCCACTCCTGCTGCTGGTTTGTTGCTGTCCTAGACCATTTACAGAAGTGCCACTGCTATCTCTTCCCATTCCTTCATTGTCCCCTTGGAAGGTGTGTTATTTTGGACTCAATGATTAGTTTCACTGCTGTTGACCTCCTTCAAGAGAAGTGCGTAGCAGTTCGGAAATAACAGTCTAGGTGCAATTGCTGGAAGGGAGGTGTGCAGGTGCTTGAAAAAAAGCATTTGGGCAGGAATTCTAGTTTATACACATAACCACCAACAGGACCTCCCCCTACCAGGACCTGCCTGACAGCACCTTGTGAGAGTTCCCTTCTTTGCCGCTTGCGTTCAATAAATTTATCGGTGACCTGGATGCTGTAGCTCAAAGTTGGCTTATGAAGTTTGTGGATGTCCTTGACTTGGAGGAACCTCTAGGGGTATGGGAGATGAATTAAAAATGATCTTGGCAGACTGGAGAGAGGCTCCACGATAAAGAAACTGAAATTTCATAAAGTGTAAGGAGTTGTACTTACAAAGGAGAATTCAAATGGCTGTGGGCTGTATTGATCGTGTCTTATAATGTGCCTGCACATTAAAACAGATCTTATTTTGGAAATGCTATGTGCAAAATGTGAAGACAGGTCGACCTAGATTATTTTGAAGAGACTGTGTATTTGTTACAGTAGAAGCCTGAGAGCTGTTGTCCTGCCAAAGGAGGATAACAAAGAGGCCTTGTTAAAGCAATGAAGCACTTGGAGATTGGAAAGAGTGCAGCAGCCACTGGCTGGTGCCTGCTACTTCACTGAAATCTAGGAACAGGGTTGTATCCATGGATAGCAGATCTATTTTGATGGTGGCTCAGTGCATCTGTAGTCTCTGTAAGCGAAATAGGAGGAATATGATAGCCCACCCCAGGAGTTAGACTCACTTTTTTCTCCATAGCAGCATTTCTGCTTTGCCTGTGCTCTTCTGCCAGAAAGGAGACGGGTACAGCGGGTTATGTAGGTGAAGCTAGGGGCCCTGAAATGGGACCCGTGCCCTGATGTATCTTTGATGAGTGTGTGTCAGTTTGGCATGAGAAGTGCCCACAGCTATGCTCTCTGTGCAGCAGGGTGTGTGCATCTCCCTGCACTTTATCATGCAGCCTTCAAGGAACCTTCCAGCTGTGCTGGGCAATATGTATCTCTCCTGTTTGTCTTCCTCCATCACAGGCACTGCGGAGTGGGAGGCTGGGTGCAATGGCAGGGATGATGTCTTCCCTCTGGCCCTGGGGATCCTGGGCTTAGGATCTGGTCTGTGTGGCTTTGGACTCTCCAGACGAAATTTTAATAGTGACCAGGACCATGGGCAGACTCAAAGTAGATGAACATTATTGTGTTTTGGACTTGTGATGTAATGGGCAAGTAGTGTTTATTGGTTTTGGAGCAAATTCTACTGTTTAACTGCTAAACGAGAGAAATGCAGCTTTTACTTCTTACAGCAGTACTGTTGTGGAATGGTCAAACCTTTCTCCTGTTATTCCTAAGCATGTTAGAGGAGAGGAAGCTTTTGACAGCTCACAACATCAAACGCTTCCTCCAGTCAGCTGCTGCAACTCCATTCCCGCAGCGCCGGGTGTGCCATCTGCCTGTGCCCGACATTTGGGTGCCTGTAGCCTGCTCCTGCTCCATCAGCCCGCCACCGGGCCCAGGAGAGGACAGTCAGCAAGGAGACCTAGTGGTGGAGTTGGTGTTTCCCATCGCTTCTTGGTGAGGAGCCCTCAGCCAAGCAGCATGGTTCATGCCAGGGCATTGCTCCAGGTCTGTCTCAGGGGTAGCAGTTGAAAGCTGTGTTTAAATATTGCAGTGAGTTCAAGAGAATAGGAGTGACTGTCCTCTTGTCAACTGAGAGCAAGAGATTGCTTTTATTGGTGCTATTACCTGGAATCATAGAATGGTTTGGGTTGGCAGGACCTTTGGAGGCTATCCAGTCTAACCCCCCTGCAATGAGCAGGGACAACTTAACTCCCATCAGGTTGCTCAGAGCTCTGTGCAGTCAGCCCTTGAATGTTTCTAGTTATAGAGCACCTACCACCTCTCTGGGCAACATGTTCCAGCGTTTCACCACCATCATAGTGAGAAATTTCATCTCTGAACGACTGCAATTGTGACTTTTTGTCTGAACCTGAGTCAGGCTGGCTCGGAGGTCCAGCTTTGATTGAAGTGGGTTTGCTGTGGGCCTTTGACGGCCTGGGAGCAGCTGTGATGACACTGAAAGGAAGGACTGCAAGGGAAACCCCAGCGGGCTCTGGAGGGGGTTTTTCCCCTTTTATTTTGAACAGGTTCGCCTTTACAGCCTGGGAAGGGTAGGGCAGGCAGAGCCCATTTTGGGAGGGTGTTGTGGAGCGGCGGCCGCTCGGGAGGGACCGTGGCTCTCCGGCTCCTCCTGGCGATGCGAGGGGGCCGGGCGGGGGCTCCTCCTGTCGTGCAAGGATACAGGTACAGATATGAATACAAAGATCCCCTCCGTTCCAGTGCACCCGTGGCCGTGGGCCCCCCCCCCCCCCCCACC
>VWZF01006084.1:54487-289921 GCA_013396755.1 Sclerurus mexicanus
CCGCTGCCCTCCTTCCTTCACAGCCCTCAGTTACACGCAGCAGCTGCACATCTGGAAAGGAGCATGTGTCTGCCAGGGGACATGCCCTGTTGCCACTGCGAAGGATCACAGAATGTTTTGGGTTGGAAGGGACCTTAAAGGCCACATAGTTTCAACCCACCTGCCATGAGCTTCCCTTCGACCAGGTTGCTCAAAGCCCCATCCAACCTGGCCTTGAACACTTCCATGGAAGGGGCATCCACAACTTATTGAGGGTGCCCATGCTGAGGGAGCATCTCAGTTTTGCAGAGATGGTGGGATGCTTCCTGCACCTTGCTCAGTTGTGCTGGGTGTGATGCCCTCTGGTCCTTCACCCTGCAGCAGCTGCTTTCACTAACACACCTCCCTCCCCAGTCCCCACCACAGCCTGGCCTTCTCCTGGTTTGGCAGCTGGGAGAGGCTGGGAGAGGGCTAAAGGAGTTTGCTGCTCCCTGTGGCTGGGGTGGAGGTGAGGGAGGAAGCATTGTGTGGGGAGGGGGAAGGAAGAGGAGCGGAAGGAGAAAAAAGGAACTAGACTTGGCAGTGAGCTCCTCGATCAGTTCAGCCGTATACGCCCTCACCAAACTGGAACAGCTGAGGCATGACTACGTGTTTCCTTCTGCTTATTTTGCCTTGGGGATGGTGATTTCAGGGGGTGATGAGGCAGACAGCTACAGGGTGTGACTGTCTGGCTTCTCCATCAGCTTCTGGCAATGCATGCATCTCAAAGGTCTCCTTGCAGAGGGTTACCCATGTTGCCTGAAGGAGAGAGGACACAGAACTGCAGTGTTGAGCATCCTGGAGCAGCTCTGGGGATTCATCTGTACCTGTGTTCTGCTGTTCTGGTTCATGGTGGCCTGCTAGAGGAGCAAAGAAAAGTACTGTGTGTCTGTGGAAATGTGGGGCTGAACCAGTGATTCCCTCCTCTGGTCAGCTTTTACTTGTAGAACAACTTTTTGGTCTAATTTCATGCCTAGCCGAGGTCCAGCCCTCCCTCCCTTACCTCAGGAGCTTCATCATCACTGCAGAGCCACACTGCAGGAAGCCCTGGTGTGAGGAGCCAGCTGATGGGTCCGGCTGGACCGCATGACTTTGTCTAGAGCTGTTCGTGTGACTGCACTGCACTTCCCCTGATGCCTGGGCTGGCCAACCACAAACCACAGTGATCTGGCAGTGCTTAGTGTTGTCTCTGTGGGGCTGGCCTTGTCCTGCTCCGGTGCCATAATTTTGTTAACAAGTTTTTAGCACAGCTCTTTTGGAAAACACGTTCGTGATACAATATAGCCAACTACTGCAAAGTGAACAAAGCTGAAAACTGGTTAATGAATTACTCAAACGTGCTTTGAAGTGTTAATTGAAGAGTTAATGCTTGTTTTCCTAGTTCCCTTTTAACAGATGCTCATTCACATTCCCTGTGAAGTGTTGCAGCTTTTACGGTTATCACGGATCAATAAACTGCCCTTGCCTTCCTATAAAAGTGGAACTGCTGGCTTACAAGCAATATATTAAATAACATGCGTTGCAGTAGCAACTGAGGCCTCTCATTCCATACAACTGGTTTGTTGTGATTTTCTTCATCCTCAAGAACAAAATGCTCTTACCTTGACATTTGCCGTATTATTTTGAGAGCCAAAGCTGTAGTGCATTCCTTCTCCTACGATAGTAACTGTCCAGTGATAAGTTTAACAAAACTTTGCAGCTGCTTTTGTACTTGAAGGGCCTTTGCAGGAATAGATAAGAAGTTCAAATGAGGAAGCACTATGTGGTGTTATGGGAAACAGCAGCTTGGAAAGATAACTTACATTGTTAATTTGTCCACAGAAAAGGGTTAGCGATAATGTTAAGTGGCCTGAAGACAGAAATAGGAACAAGAAACAGGATGTAGAGAAACATGAAATGAAAGCAAAATGGGGCTCTGTTGGTACAGCATAGCATTATTTTTTGTATAAGGTGAAAGCAGGCCTTTAGGATACCTTTTTGTCTGTCTGTTCAGGAGGCACTCTGGCAGTGCTCCCACCACCAGAGACTTTACCTGCTAGGACCGAAGCCTGAAGCCATACTGCTGTAGGAGCAGAGCTGGGGACAAGTTCTTCCTGGAGGCACATCCTGCATGTCCCCTGCAGAGGTCAGGGTGTGACCTCCTTTCTTGTCACTGATGGTGAGCAAGGTTTCAGGCTCCACTTGTTACAACTCTGTGTAGCCGTGGCAGGGGAACATTGTTGGTCTTGAGGATATCGCTTCTTTAACCTGCAAAGGCCTTTGAGCCATACCAGGGATTCAGATTGCTTTAGGAAAACTGCGTCTTAGCCTCTGTCCATACAAGAGACAGAGCTCAACTCTTGTTTGGCTGTGCAGGCTGATCACCCTTACCCGCCCTAGGAGGTGATGGTTATTTTCTTTTCCCAGTTAGTCCTTGTCTTGTGCTGAGGTTATCATAGATGGCAAAGGTCTTCCAAGAGATAGTGTGTGAAGCTGTCTGCTGTCATCTCAGAAAAGAATTAAACCAGAGGGTATTCCTCTTTCTCAGCAGACAGGAAGGTGGGGAGATAGGGTCTTCCCCTTCCCCTTGGCATTTACAGAGGTGCTTGTGATGGGGTAAGGTGGATCTGTGATACTGTTCACTGTTCGTCGTTGATTCACAGGGGTTGCTCGTCCAAGCAGGGACCTGGAACCTTGTCCCACCGTTCCCTCTCCAGATTTTGTGCTTCTGTGTCATACACTGGTGGTATAACTAAAGCTGTACCCTTTCCTATGAGGTGGAAGATTTGCTTTCTTCTCCCTCCTTGTGTTTTTGAGATGGAGAATTGGTATGACATAATTTGTGGAACCGAACCATGAATTTTGATAGATTTATCCTCTTCTTTACAGCATTGGGGTGAAAGAAGGAAGTGGTTTACTGAGTCACTGTAATTTTTTTTTATTTTATCACAACTGCCAGTAATAACCACAGGGAAAACATAAAAACAGTGGGTATTTGATGTAAAGCTGTCTATAGGAAAGGCTGCTCATCACGAACCCGCTGCCAGTAAGTGTCTACTGGGTCGCTTGGGCTAAGGGTCTGGCTCTAGCATCTGCCAGAGTGCACATTGTGTTGCCTGCCGAGCCAACAGCCTGGCTGCTAATTCTATGGGTTTTTAGTCATTTGCAGGAAAATTCTTGGGAGCAGGAGCCATGCATGGGAGTGGTGATAAATGGGGTTAGGAAGAGGACAGAGAAGAGTTTTGCGTGCTGGGTTTTTGCTACTACTAAAAGCAAGCAGCATGGTAACAGAGCTTTGAGCAAAGTCCTTCATTGTTCTTGAAATGTACAGAAGTATCCTGGTGTTCCCAGTAGTTTTTTATCCTTTACGCACTGGGAGTGTTTTTAGGGACACTATTTTGTCCCCACCCATAACAGAGGATTTGTAGTCGGTTTGAAGATTGCATCACTGATGGGTTTTCTTTGAGGAATAGGATAATTGGCAGTGACTGAGGAAGAGGACACTGTCACAGAGTAATTGAACCTGAAGCTGTAATTCCAGTGAGAGGAATAGATTAGTCCCACCAATACAGAAATTGTATCGCTTCTGGTATTGTTTGAGGGAGTCTTTATGTCCAGAAGTCAGTCACTTTTCCAGCAAAGCAAGGTTTTTACGGTAGGGCAACTGTGGTTTTTTTGGTTTAAAGCTTTGTTCTAATTTAAGACTCTTAAGTGTGTTTTTTGTGTGCTGTAAAATATTATGCGAAATCTATATGAAACTATACTTTTATGTTTTATGCTGAATCCAAAAGTAATTTTTACAGTGTTAAGGGGAGGGAAGGTGGCATTTCCATTTTATATTATCCTGAATGTCCGGGATGAATTACTTTAATTTCTTTTGCACTGTGATTTTTTTTCTCAGTATGGATTTTTCTGCTTGGGTACAGATTAAAGGTTTTAATAATTTTAAACCAAAATGTATATATATAAAAGTTAAGATTTGTTTGAGTCACTAATAATTGCACCTTGCTTGTGATTTTTAAGTGTTTGCATGTATTCAGCTTTATTTTCTGTAAGCACATGATTTACTTTCTATACTTTGGTTTAGAGAGTACATTAGTTCTTACACTAGAAACCGTCACACTATAGGTTTCTGAGCTTTTAAGGGTGATAAATCTCTAGGCACCCACTGTTTTCTAGTTTTCTGGGAAATGCTGGTTAGAGTATAGGACCAGTTATCAGTATGTCTGACCTCCTGTGCTATCTCAGGTGTTTTTTCTGTGCCCCCATTGCCTCTTCCCCTTTCCTCAGTGTTTTCCCTGTCTTGCTTTTTTCGCCTGCAGTAGAGACTGTGTTAGGTGGCTGTGTGGTGTGTTCACAGGCATATGGCCAGGATCGTTGGTTCTTCTGGGCTGCTAAATTGACCTTCCCTTGGCATTCAGCTCATTTTTCTTCTTACAACCATCAGCATTCAAAAGTTCCGGGAGCTCAGGGTTGGACTGTCCTTCTGAAACGCCATCACTTGAAGCTGGAAAGTAGCATCACCTACTGCTTTGGTGGTTATTTTTGGTTGTGTGCTGGGAGGTGGTGGTGCATTCAAGCATGGGTCACCAGCACCTCTTCCATGCTTCTCAAGGGGAGCGTACTGTCTTGTCTCCTTAGCAGTGTAATGTCATTTCAATGTAAGGAACACAAACCCTTGATGAGAAGCTTTTCTTTCTCTACTTGTAATGTAGCATTAGTCATTTGAAAATTATTTGTGAGATGGAAAACAGAGGGGCCAGGAGAATAATTCTTGTGCAATCAACAGCAAAAGCAGTTCACAGGCTGCTCTGGGTTTGTTTGCATTTATTTAACCCTGTTGTTTTGGAGAAAAATTAAGATTTCCTAGTAGTCTCATTCCTTCACTGGAAGGGCAAGGTCAGTCTGGAACCTGTTTTGAGATCTCCCACTAGCTCTCCAGCCAAACCAGGTCTCAGCAGTTGCCCATCTGAAAGGCTTGCTGGCTTTCAGTGCGCAAACCTGGCCGTCAGAGTAGGTAATTCCTTGGGGTGTCTGGGTCAGCAGCTCTCCAGGCAGTGTTCTTCATTTGCCACCCATTTTTTTAGATTCTACTTGTGTCTTTTTTTTTTTTTTAATCTTGGAGGCTACTTCAGTCTTTTGTAGCATCTACCAGGGATCTTCACCTGGGAAAAGCTAGCACCCAGGACTTTTTGTCCTCATTTCTGAAGGCATTTTATCCCACTACAGTAGAATAAAGTAGATCTTGACAATATCTACAGTAGTAAAAGTGCAAGTAGAAGTCAACTTGTTTAAAGATAAGACTTTTCAGTCTTCTTTTTTCAGGCTTAGGATCCCCTGGCATCATAAACAAGATGCCTAAATGTAAAAGGTGTATTTCTGACTGAGATTGAAAATCTCTGTTGGGAAAAGGCTTTTAATCCCAAGACAGTAAAAATTATTCTGAAGGGAAAGGTCCTGGATCTAGAAATGCAGATCGGGAATTGCTTCTGTTTTTCCCACATGCTATAGACTATGACAGTTAATCTAAACTGTGAATTTATTGGCTTTAAACTCTCCCTTCCCTCCTCTTTTTCCTTTTCTTTTTGAAGATTGTTAGCACATGGAATACAGGGTCCGTATGAGTAATTACACCCCTCTTAAAGCTTCAACTGCTTGCCAGCTTGTTTGTCACTCTTTTTTTTAAGAGGCTTATGTACAAATGGCAGGACAAAACTGATTCATGCTGTGTCACGTGATTTCTTCTTTGCACACCTACTCATGCATGGATCATCTGCTGATTAATAGCATAAATTTCTAGCTATAGTGCTAACCTGCATCTTCAGCTGCTGGTCTGTCATTCCTCTCTGCTCTCAATTTGGCCCGGGTGTGAATTATTAAAGCATGTGTGGGTTAATCCATACCTCCTACTGGCTGTAGAGAGAAATACTGGCACAGAGAAACAAGGCAGCATTTTCCCAGTAGAGGGAGGCATTGTAAAGCTCAGACAAAGCAGGTTTCTGCTTGCTGGAGAAAAGTGTGCCTTTTGCAGGATATTTTTTCCCTGATGAATTTAGGAATTCATGGAGCAGTACATCCAGCGAGCTCGGAGAAGGAAGGCAAAAGACCATGCTTCACGTTCAGGCAGATGGGAGATTTTCCCATGTTTTCTTTTACATTTTTTTGTTGTTATTGGAATAGTATAGTTGGAATGAGAGCAGGGATCTCTGCCTTGCTTCCCTGAAACGTTGTGGGCCAGCAGGAGCAGAGGCAGAGATGCTTTTGGTACTGCCAGGTTGAGACAGGATGCGCATCCTCACCACAATAGGCCCCCTGCCTTCCCTTTGCCCCCTCAGATCCCAAAGGACTTCAGTGGGTTGAGTGCATCACTGCTCTGAAGAATGCTGAGCATAGCACAGAATTACAGGATGGCACGGGTTGGTTGAAGGGGACCTTAGATATCATGTAGTTGCAAGCACCACACCGTGGGCATGGACACCTTCTGCTAGACCCGGTTGCAACCATCATGTAGTTTTTTTACGTTGCGTTGTATGGCAGAGACAGGCATCCACAGAAGGGTTTAACAAAATCTAGCAACTGCCATTTAGTTGCAACAAACATGCTTGGTCAGCTGGAGCACGGACATACATGCAAAGCTGTGCTTTGTTCTGTCCACACATATAGCTTAAGTGCCTCAGCACTTAGGCTGATCCACAGATTAAATATGCATGCTTCAGGATTGATTGATCGCTAAGTGGAACCGGGCAAGAAACATCAAAACAGATGTTGGAGTCACATTAGACAAGGAAGGAAACATGTAATTAGTTAATTATTTAACTCCTTGAATCAACAGTTTAGTCTCCCACGAAGCTTTGAAATTTTAGTTTCAAGGTGTGTGTTCTTGGATTTGTGGCTTCCGTGCATTTCATTTTGTTGCTCCCTGCCCTAGCAGAGACCCATTGGTGCTGTAGGCTATTCCTTGACACCCAAACCCATCTGCAGGGACTCACCTCCACAACTTCTTTCACTTGCTCCAGCAAGTCCTTTGCTGATGTACAAGCCTTTTCCTTTGCTTTTAAGTGTGTTTTTCTTCCAAACCTTTTGTAAAATTGTAGAAAACCATCTTTGACACATTCATCTGGAAACTCATCCCAGTGATAAGCTGGATGAGTGACAAGGGGATGGAGGAATGTGCTCCCCTTTTAACATGTAACCACCTTTGAACTGTGTGCACACTACAGGCATTCCTATATTGTTCTTTTAACACTCTTCTGAATATTTTTGACTATTTATGCTGCCCTGAAAACAGTTTTTCCTATTGCTTTGAAAATCTTCAACTAAATTTAATTGAAATTTGGTACTATATTCAAATTTTGAAAAAAATAAAACCAAGAATCACTAGGAAAAAACAATGTCACTAAAGTGAATAAAAGACCAAACACATCAGTAGAGACTTTTCAGTGTTAAATGAGAGACCTAAAACTTTTTCTTTTCTGGTTTCTATAGTTACTGTGCATTGTCTGTAATACAGGCTCATGAAGAAATGTACCGAATTTGAAGCATTTGGCATTTTTTTTGCTATTCCTCAATTCAACATGTTTTATAGCATCATGAATTACTGTTCACATCCCTTTGAACATAGTATAAAGTAACCAGACATAACCTGTCTGTCTTAAAAGATTTTTAAATTGGAAAATTCTGCTGAATACCTACAGTCACCAGAACAGCAACATTTTCACAGAAATTTAAGAAGGAGCACTGCAGGTCTGGTATATCAAGATAAATGCTCTGTAGGACTGCAGTGAAAAGTCGACCATGAGCCTTGTCCCACATAATTAAGTTATTATTACTTGTGATGAATGGAGCACTGCATACCTTCTGTCTTGGTTCCACCTTTTGCTGGTTAGACAAGGGAGAATATTTTCATATACTAAAAGGCTGATAACACTGTGCTTATCCATCAGATTGCAGTAGCAATGTTAGCTCTCTCTGGGGGCAGGAGGAGGGTCAGTTGCATGAGGGGAAGAGTCACGCACTGGAAAATGAAGAGTAAATTTTCAAAGTACAGGACATACGGGAAGGCTGCATGTTACTGGTAATAAGAAAAGCTGTGATAAGTTGGCCAGTCCTCAAAAATTCTGATGGAATGTGAAAGGTCCAAATGGCCCCATCCCACGCAAGAAGAATGTAATCTCTCAAAAAAGGAATTATAAACAGGAGATAGGGCCTGGAAGGTAAAAAGGGGTATGGGGAGCAGGAGGCACTCTCAGGGGAAGTTCCTCCTGCAGAGCCAGGTCTATCTGAGTTGCTTTCTGGCAGCCTTTAAGCAAATCAGTGGAGAAATGTCATTTGTGTTCTGCAGCATCTCTCAAAAAACTCTCCCTTATATTTGATACTCAGAAATTAAGGTTTGACTATTTGGGTAAATTCAGATTTGAAACCTCATCTCTTGTGAGTACTGGTGGATGATCCCACAGGGCAGAAAAGGAGTCCAGTTTGCATTTCTTCTTGTAGAAATCTTTTAGCTTGTTCTCAAGGCCACCAAGAAAGTATTTTCTAAATCAGCTTAGACCCCTGTTGAAGTTTGCTGGAGAAGCCTGTGAAATAATAACATTATGGAGCTGACTCCCAGGTCTTATTTTAAAAACCTAACTGTCTTGCCCTCCTTTATATTGAGGTGGATTTGATCTGTATAACACCTCATTTTTGTGTCTGGACTTCTTGAATTCCTTCAATTTTTGTGTTCTGTCTGGTGGTGTTAGTTTTAAATTTTCATGATACTGGTTTAGTGCAGCTCTGGTTTTCAAGGTCATCTGAATAAAAGTTGTTGTTCCATGGCTGCCCAAGCACAGCGCCTGCTCATGCAAATAAGCATAAGTTTTAATGTGATGTGTGTCACAGTAATGCAACTTGCAGCAAAGTGAGTGAAGAGTTGTCCTTTAATTTTTTAAAGGTTTATGTCATGTTTAATACAAAAGTATTCAGTATACTCTGAACAGTTTATTCACTGTAGTGAATAACAATCTATGAACACATTTGTAGGGAAGAGTTCAATTTCAATAGATTACAGAGAGCTTTTTCACAGGTGAAAAATCTACTCTGTCATCACTTTTTAGATTATTATTATTATCTAAAATTGATCATTCAGACAAAGATAAATCATTGGTATGCAGATATTTAAAGCAGAGTATAAACTTGGTAATGTATGAAAGCTGCTGTGCCATGAGCATCTGTCATCTCCCATCCTTAACCTCCGCTCGTAACCGCATTAACTTTTCATTGAATTGCTGATTGACTGACTGCAGGGAATTGGCATTTAATTAGGTTTAAGCTTATCCTACTGCATATGGAGAAACAATTTTAAATACTTCATTTGAAACTGGAATGCAGCGTGTTTAGGCAAATGTTGTGACAATTCTTGCTTTTATTTTCTGAGGATGGGAGCTCAGATGTATACCTCTTGCTGACAGTTCAGTGCACGCAACCTTCTAACATCATATAAATCACTTAGAGGTTTTGCAGCCATTATCTATTTGGCATGTTATGTGATTCCTTTTCAAAAACAATTTCTGGTTTTTTTCCATTGCGTGATGTTTAATATTGTATGTTGATGACATTCCAGAGTGAAGCACATTGATAGTATTATATAAAATTACTGTGTTTGTGTTCAGTCTGGTAATCCTAACAAAATTGGTGTCATGTGATATACCCAGTATTACCTATGTTACACTTCTTTCTGTTACAGGAATTCAAAAATACTCTTACATGAATTCTGCTACAAAGTAAACACTTTAATAATGAACTGTGTCATTCATACCACACAGAACTTGTTTCCTATCCTAGTCAAAACAGTCCTTGCAGATTGTTAGGTTTCTTGGCTTTTGTTAAATCCAAGCTCATTGAAAAAACACACCCGTTCCACTCACCACATATAAGTAAAAATTCTGAATTAAGTTTTTGTTTATACGTGTGAAGCATAATGTCAAAGACCTTGTAAAAATTTTTCAAGAAGTGCTAAGCTTTTTTGAAGCCTCTTGAAATTAAGCATTTTAATTATTATTAAAAAATTACTAAGTTAAGTGAGACGCAGAGCTTGCAAAATTCCCTGCTAACCACCTTCCTGCCTTGCAGGAAACCTTGAGCACTTCCATTCCTGTTTTACAATTACACGGGACACTGTGTCACTACAAGGTGTGACAAATGGTTACAGCAGTGGTGTTTTGATAGATGAGAGTAGGAAGAAAATTACATTGTGGTTTTCTTCTGATTTTCAAGGCGGGTGGAAAAGAGGAATTTCTGACAAGCACAGTGCTGTTGCTTTTCCAAAAGAGTATTTTAATGCGGGTTACTAAAGTTACTTTGTGGCACACTTTGCTGCCTTAACCTCCCCGTCAGAGTTTGCCAAGGTGCAACTCAGAATTTTCATAACTCTAATGACTTCCCTTTTGTCATAAATTATAGCGGGAAGGGGTTAACAGCTCATTGCAGTCCTGGAGGTGTGTAGCCTCTCTCAGGGGCGCTGGGAGAGCTGCCTGCTTTGCCCAGCACAGGGCAGGGTCGTGCCTGCTGGAGCGGTGAGGGTTTGAGGAAAGCTGGAGGGAAGGGGGTGAGCTTGTCACAGACATCCCTTAGGTGTGATCCAGTGATAAAAGGAAATGTGGTGCCCTTTGGGAGGGTGTGTACCTATGAGAAACAGGAAGCTCAGCGGCTGCCTGCCCTGCCTGCCTGCAGAGGTTGGTCGCTCCGGCGGGCGCAGGTGTGCCGACACACCACCCAGCCACTTCTCTCTAGGCATCTTGGCAGCCACACTCCTCGGCAGCAACATCTGGAAGAGGCGGGGGGGAAAGAAACCCAACCCAAAGCCAAAACACCCCCCCACCCTTAAAAAAAACAGCAACCCTCCAGGTAGAGGAATATGACGGCCTTGCAGCTGAAAGAGTTGTCACATTCAGGTCTGTACAGGAGGAGACGGGATCGCCCTGATAGTGTCCTGCCTGGGTCACATGAAGAGGATCTCAGGTGAGTGCGAGTGGATGGGTGCTGCCATGGCACTGAGCTATTCTCTGCTGCCTGCTTGCTTCGGTGGTTTTAACAACAAAATGCAAACACAGCTCTGGAAAGTCACTGCAAAACAGAAGCATCGAGAAGCTGTCCCAAAGCACTATGGAAAAACCCTCAGAGGAGGGATAATAGGAGCCATGCAGCGACCTTGTGCATTCTGGCAATGGTATAACAGCCTTCCCTGGCTCTGGGAAGGGCAAAAGTTAGACAGTGTTTGCTTCTGAATCCTTTCTAACAGCCAGCGTTGTGAGTAAATAAGCTTTTCAGAGCCTGATAACTTTGCTCAGTGTGCTTTGAAGCTAGTTCTTGGCCACTCAGGTACTGTGGGTTGTGCTGCTTCGTGGGGGTCTTGGTGAAGTTCCTGTGCCAGGCTCGTCTTGTGGAGCTGGGGCAGCTGCTGGCCTCTGCCTTTCTTCATGGAGGGTTCTTTGTTTCGGAAAGGGCTTTAGACAAAAGAATGCAGCAGGACCACTTAGACTGACCTTACTCAGGAAGGGTGACCAAAAATCGGAAAACCGCTTAATGTCTGGGATCTTCTTCCTGATGCTGTGAACCTTTTGAAAAGAGTAAAAGTGAATTCACAAAAAGTGTGTGTTCGAAGCAGAAAGATTAAAGAATTGTTTTACCCTAAGTAAATGCAGACACCAAAAAAAAAAAAAGAAGTAAAAATGCAAAGGTGTTTTTGTAAGTGTGCTCGGAGTTAAAGCAATCTGGTCCTACTTCAAGCTCCTCAGAAAAGGAACCTTGTGTATCTGCTAACAAAAGCCTCAGTGGAGAGGAAGTACTTCCTATCTCCTAATGCCTGTTTCACTGTATTTTTAGATTATTTTTCCTTGGTGGTGGTTCTGCATCAGGCTAGAGTGCTGTGTAGTTTAAAAGGGTTTTGTTACTGTGTTTTTGTTAACTGAGTTAGCAATTTCAGAAGAATGGTTATGCAGATCTAGGGGATTTACCCTTTTCTTATAACTAAGCACCTTAGTTAAAAATTATTGTGGCAAAATATATGATTGTAAACTACTGAGTTTATTTGCCATGAGGTATCAGAAGTATCGTCTCACTTCTAGGAATGTGTTAACTTGTGGGTATGATATGTGTGCTTGATATATATCTGTAGTATTAATTCTGAACTGATTTCCTATATGGATTTCTAATAGCATGAGGAGTAGGTAATATATATAACTGGCGTAAGTATTATATATATTATATAACTGCAGATGGAAGAATAACCAGATGTAGAGTAAGAGATCTGCAGAGTCTTGACTTTTTTATATTACATTTCTTTTATACAAAACTAGCAATGAGGAAGAATAGATTCTATTTAGGGAGGAGAAGCTGCTTTTTAAAGTGCATACATAAAGATAAGTACTAGCTCTCTATGGTTGTGTTGCTATGCACATCCAAGATGGGAATAACACCATTTTTGGGCTGGGTAGGAAAAAGGGTTGGGTTGTCTGCACCAGTATAAGTCTAGATGTGCTATCTCCTGAGCCTCTTCCAGTTAGAGATGAGAAATATGTGAAAAAGGGATCAGTCTTGATAAGTAAAATCCAAGTTGGAGGAAATAACAAATATGAGGACTTGTGAATCAGCTCAGGGCAGGGTGTTAGAGGTACAAGAAGGTGAATAGAGCATGGTCAGATGATGCTCCTAGGGCAGGGGGTCAACATGTACCTACAGCCAGAGCTTATCTTGTATTTGCCAATAGCTTAAGCTGGTTCTTACTTAAACTAAACCTTGCTCCTTCCTAATCCATTTTGTGATATTTCAATGTGTTGCCAGGCAGCCTTATTTATCATTTTTACTGCATTCTCCATGATAAAAGGCTATGGCATTATAAATACAAAATAATGACATAACTACAGGGCAAAGAGCAATTGGGAACAGAGACAAAAAGCTCATTAGTCTTTTAAAACTGGAAACCTTTGGTTTTTTCTGTATGCTCTCCCCAGTGACACTTAGATGCCTGTCCTTAGCAAATACTTTCAGGGTAGAGTCCACAAGGAAGACAAGAGGTTTCCTTTTATGTCTCCTGCATATAGCTTGTCATCTATGGCTTTGCAATGCCCTCCCATAGTGTCTCTCTCCAGTTCTTTGTTCTAGTGCCTTTGTATTTTGTTTTACATACATATTAATCCACGTGCTAAATAATATCAGCCCTCGAGCAACAGTTCACTGAAAGCTGCTTTCTTGGTTCAAGTACTTTTCTAATCCTGAGCCAAAATGTACTCGGAGATGCCAATTTCCTCAGGATACCCTGTGAGAATTTCTATATTGTGGAGAAAAAGTGAAATTTAAATTACCCTTTGTTAAGGTCATACATGGTATTTGTCAGTTTTCATTTTAGAGCCTTTTACACTTTACCCCAGTATGAGATTTCTTTCTCCTGTTGTTTTTGGGGTCTGTGTCTCCTTTGGTGGCAGGGTGTCTTGCACTGCCTCTGTTCTGCTGCTGAAAGCACCACTGTGATTGCAGCTTCTGGGTCTGGCCATTGGAGCAGGAGCTGGATGCTACTCCTTAGGATGGATGTTTTTATTGCCGCCAAACTGTGGCTGAGATATAGCCAAATGTTGGCATTGTTAGTACTGCAAAGCAGCTCAGTGGAATTTGGCACCAAAATTCTGCCTTTGCTTTCCTGGGAATGTCAGTGTCATTTGTACTTAAAACACCTGAAATCGCTAATAGTTAAGGTGCTATGAAGCAACATACTGAAACTCCTAAATGTACACCAGAACATAGATTTATCACATATATTTAATTTTCCAGAACCCAAAATTTCTTGAAGCAATTGTCTTTACAGTATAAAAATAATTTCCTATGTTGGCATAGCTTTGTGATAGGTCGAGCACTATGGGGCTTTGGGCTTTGCAACAGGATGCCGAGCTTCAGCTTCTGCGTCTGTATCCACTGATGTCGCTGCACTCAGAGGTTTGACCCCTTTCATTGTCTTCCAGTTCTGCTATTCAGTTTATGATGAGTTAGTCTCTATGCACATTTCCCTCAGTCTTTTGCAGAAAAGACTGCAGGAATATAATTTGTCTCTTTTCATTAAGTTTTGTAGCTTGTCAGATTTCAGTTTACAGTAGAAGCTTCTAAATAAATGTTTAACAGAGCCTCTCCAAACACCTCTTGCTCTAGCAAATAGGTGCAAATGTCATCTTGAGGGGAACTCATGCAGCTGTAGCTATCTGCAAGGCCTGAATTGCAAGCAGCTTGTTTTAGTGAATGGATTTGCTTATTTTGCCCCTCCAGTTGCTGGGATTGCATTGCATTGCTTCTGCTGCCCTGCTGCAGTTTGCAGGCTGGGGTTCAGTGCTTGCTCAGAATCTGCCCCAGCTACCTCAGTGTTGCAGGTGGTACAGTGTGGTGGCCGAGCAGCTGAGCTGTCCCACTGGCACCAGTGAGGACCTGATGGGTCTGGGAACGACTGCCAAAGTCCATCCAGTGTAGGAGAGCGAGGGCATTTCAAGGGAAGCCACCCATAGCTGTAAATAGAAAGCCCTAAGCTTGGCTGAGGTCGGGACCAGAGTGAAAGGGTAGGACTCATTCCCCTCTTTTAGAGATCTAACCTAGGATGGAGTGGGTTGTCTCTCTTGTCCTCTCCACTCTGTATTCTCCTGGCATAATCCTTGCCCACGTTATGCCAGTGGCTGTGGTGAAGTGAGAAGAATCCCAGCCGTTGTCCAGACGGGATAGCACATTGACGGGGAGGGGAAATTTTGCTTTTCTTTCTACCTCTCTCACTCCATTCATCACTTAACAAACACCATAACCTCTCTAGCAGTCTTTTAATCTGCTGCTGGAGATGTAACTGGTGCTTCACTGACTTTATAATGAGTTGGAGCCTGCCTGCCCCATGTAAAAGGTGGTCTGGATAGCTCATCCTTTTCTTGAATTTGCAAAGTACAAAAATGTCCTTGGTTTAGACCTCGGCTGAGGAAGGGATGCTGAATGCAGACCTCTCTTACTCTGCTTGAACTGGACTCACCAGCCCATAGACTTTAATTATGAAGAATGGTCCCTGGGTGCAGAGTTCAAAGTGCAGAGGGGTGCCTGGTGTCTTCCTCTCTCCCCTCTGCAACAGATACAGCATTCATTGAACTAAATGCAACCTGCTTTTCAGAATGGAAGGGAAGACTTGTTCTTTTCCAGCTATATTGATTTCATGGGAAAAAGATGACATCTCTGATAGATCTTGTCTTGCCTTGTCTCTAGAAATGGCATGTAAAAAATTCTGACTGTATGCTGAGCTATTCTTTCTTGCTTTTCTCAGTAAACAGGATGCAAAGGGAATTGTATGCACACGTTTATGATTAATCATTAGGAGTCACTTAGCAGCAGTATGCTTGCTGTTTTTGCTCTTTCCCCTTCTCATCCTATGGCCTTTGTTAAAATAGAATGATTCCTCAAAAAAAATTGATACTTTTAATTTGCAAAGCTCGGTCCAAGGTCCTGGCAAAAGTCTTTTAGTTTGTTTGTTTGGGGTTTTTTTTCACAATTACACTTGAAATAAATTTGATTACTGTTGTCCATAGCTCTCTTTTTTAAGTCCATATGCATTCAAATGCCATTAAAAATGTAACTAACTTTGAAAAGGTTAGTCTCAGGTTTTTATCAAACAGTAAAGTTCAGCATTTACAATAAATAATTGCTGCAAAATTCCATCAGTGGCTGTCAGGTACTCAAGTGGTTCACTGTTCTCTTGTGCAGAAAACGCTGTGGATGTTTTCCACATTAATAGGTTTAAAGTATCCGCATTCCCTTTGCTCTCTGCTGCTGAAACTGTTGGGTACATCTGCGTGAGTAGGTGCAGCCAATCTTCTACTGGATCTCTTTGGGCTCCCGCCTGCCTTTGCACATTGACTCCAGGCTGGAAGGCATGTGGATGTGCCCCAAAATTTCGTGCACAAAGACTCCCTCACAGACAACGCAGGATACATAAGCACATTCTTACGTCCCACTGAGCCTTAGGGGGATAGACTCTGCACAGCAAAGCTTGTAGGTGAATATAAAAAGAAACAAATTAATAAAATTACCCCCCCAGCAATGTGGGAGAGCTAAGTGCCTTTCTTTCTTTATGAGATACAGCATCTGGGAGCTGTGCAAGGTCACAAATCTCCTCATTCTGCCATTGAAAACTCATGTGTAGCAGCTAGACAAGGTGTGCTTCTGTTTCCAGCTGTACATCTGCCCTGCTCTTCCTAGGAGGAAGGAAAGAAGATGCTGGTCAGGGACTGTCTGGGAAACCAGGGACCTTGTTGAGCTTTCAGACGCGTTATGGTACTGAGAACAGAGTAAGGCAGAAAGAAAAGATCCATCTGCACCTGTAAACATTCTTAAATTTGATTTCTACTGGTAACGTTTCTTAATAGAATCACCGGTGTTAGTATTTATATAGCTGCTTCCTGTGTGTAGATGTTTCACTTGCTCACAGTGCCAGTGTCAGCAGGTAAAGCAGTAATTATTTCATACATTGGTTAAAAAAGCCATTAATTTATTAAAGCAGGAAAAACTTGAAAATCAGTGTTAAGACACAAAAAATCCCGCTTTCCATTTGCTCTGGTTAAAAACTCTGCTGGAGTAGTGGAGAGCTGAAAGCTACAAATACTCATTTCAATCAGATGCTTGGGAACTCGGGATTAAGAAACATTTTGGCTTGTCTGGTAGCTGCTCTAATTGAAGAAGGGATTTGTCAATGTAAATATAACACAGAATTGTTACTATTAATAACAGTAACTTCCAGCCACAATTATATTTTAATATTGGTATACTTAGAATGTGCGTTGAGCCTTAGTTTCAGATATCCACATGACTAGAGGCTTTACTTTTCATTTGTGATGTACTTTTCATTGCTCTAGGGGTTAAAATAACTCCTGAGGAACACACCCTTTTTTGCTTGCCTTCTCTCTCACTTCTTGTGTCCCGCATTTCGTAACAACTCCTAAGCAATTTTGTTTGACTCTCTCACCCTGTCACCTCTCCTGACTCCAAATGACTAGAGATAACAAATGACTAGAGTAACAGCAACCCAAGTACTAACTACTGCTCCTCTTTAATCTATGATTTTAGTAAATTTTTAAACTTTAATGATTATAGCTATCAGGGTTTTCTTTGCTCTTATTTACAGCATTAGCTGACTAAAGTAAGTTGTAGGTTTCTTTTCTTTTGGTTTTGTTTCCATGTGTTATGATGATGCCTAATTAGAAGTGTTCTCTAAGAAAATGTGCTGTGATTGCTCATTATTCTTCACTGTAATTAAGATGTCTGTAGAATGAAGTCTGTCACACTGAAGTGAATTCACACACAGGAGAGAAAAATTAAATTATGCCAGTGTTACCACTTAATAAAAATTACCAACTTTCAGGCATTGGGAAGAGCAAGTTTGAAGCTTGTAAGTTTGGGTTTCCTTTCTTTTCATTTTGTTTTTCTAGGTCTCTGATCTGTTCTAGGAAGTGGAAAACTAAGTGTCCTCAAAAGGACCATAAGCCTTTTACATGATGCTCTCCAGGTATGGGTACAGCTCCAGCTTGCCAAGTATGTTGCTTCTGACGATGGCCAAAAGCAATGTCTGTGGAGAGAGGTAGAAGGAAAGAGTGGGCCTTTTATGGGATTTCCCTTGGTAGTAAGCCCAGTTTACCACAGCTGTGGCTCAGGTCCTTCCTACAGAGTTTGTGGCATTCAGTGTTTTTTCCCTTCCATTAACTCCTCTGGTCTTGTCTTGCACCCAGCAAACTCGGGTCATTTCCCAAGTCACTTGATGCTCTGAGTTTTCATGTGTATTATCTGATGCCGTAGTACACATGACTGTGTGTTAATTTTTTTCTTTGCTTGATTTCTCATAGCAACTTTAAGCTGTTCAGTTTTCATATTTGTATTTGCCAGCTTTGTAGAAACTTCTGATTTTAGGTAGTTCCTGGCAGAATTCTGAAATGATGGGTTCATATATAACACTCTGTGAGCAGTGTATTTTGATGATACTGATCAAATTTGCCAGCAGAATATAAGTCATCATATCTTTACATATCTAAGAGGTGAAGCTTTGAGATATTTTGGAGCCTTCTGTTCAACAAAAGAAATTTGGTTTATGACCAAATATGCGAGCAATACCTGGCAACGTTTCTCAGCTGTGACTTTTAACATGAAAGATTCAGAAGATTCAAACTGTTCCAACAAGGAATGAGTGGACAAAGGTGAAGGGAATGTGAAATGAGTTTTGTCTTTTCTAGCATATTAAATCCATGCATGCCACACTCTTCATAGATCATAAATGTCTTGATCCCAAGTTGAATCTACCTTTTGAACTCTATTTCTATGCAGCTATTGGACTCCCACTTGGAGTAATGACTCAAAACTGCCCTGGCTGGTCCCCTTGTTCCACTATGGAAAGTTTGCGTTGGAAGGTGTTTATTCTGCTTGATTATTTGGCTTTTCAGTTTTTGTTGCATACATGTGACCTCACTGACCTCATAAACTGAAGCATACACTGTATTTCTGATATATTAAAAGTCTGCTCCTTATACATACTTTTTTTAAAGGACACAGTAGCAGTGCAGCTTTGGAATAGGATAACTCCATGAGTTACTAAGCTGCAGGCCGTGAATTTTGCCCGAAGTGTACAAGCAATTGCTTAGTTTTAAACTACATTGCTTTCTAAAGCTAATCCTCAGATTATACCCATTTCTTCCTTGTATGTAGCAAAACAGAGGGAGGCTTAGCAGGGCTTGAACCCCCCCTGACTGAAAGCTCAAAATCCCTTTGTCTTCCCTTTTCCTTTTGCATTTCTTCTGTCAAGCAAATAACCTTTGCTGGTCCTTCAGATAATCCCAATAATATGTTCTTGTGAGGGGTAACTTGTACAACTTTCCTCACAAGTGTTACTATAACCGTCTGTTCCTGCTTTTTACTCATTGAGGGTTAGTCACTTGTTGAGGTGTGTCGTAGTTTCCCTGTTGTGTTCCTTGGTTGTTCTTTCTCTGAGCAGGGAGAGCAATTAGGATAGCGTTGTTGCTGTACTGTGGTATCAGTTGATGACACAATAACATTAAGGGCAGTGAGGGTCATTTGGGATGTGTATTCAGTGTTGCTCTCCTTCCCTGGCCTGGGATACTATCTCTGGGAATTCATTAACCATCTTACCCAGCCTGTGGGGGAACAGGGAAGGATGATTTTCCCCAGCCTTTCACCCCCTTTTCCTCCTTCAAGCCTGTTACAACAGCTTTTGAGAATTTTGAATTCCCTTTGGTTGTTAAGGAAAGCATGGGTTTGTTGCTAGGCCTGCCAGGTCTCCTCAGTGTGGTCCACACCATGTTTTAGAGTTAAGAAAGATTCCTGGGAAAGTCATTCAGAGATCTGCCCCAAGGGTGGATGGTCATGACTGGCATGGAATATGGGAGAAAATGGGCCAGTTTTGGGGGAATTCTCTCTTCCAATGGTTTGGAAGTTCACACCCAAACAACTACAGGACGCTGTTAAAGTGACAGAATATTTGCAAGGAGAATGCTGTGGCAGCTCCAGAGACGAGCAACTTATTACAGTGTGTTGGGCCCTGGCTGCTATTTATGGAACACTGCTCATCACTAGACAGCACCCTCAGGGGGAGGAGAAGGAGGAAAGCAGACCAACAGGGACTGTGGCCATTTTCAACTGCAGCTAAACCAGAGGAACAACCTGTGCCAGTAGCAGTTGCTGCTGTACAGAAGACAAAATCCAAGACCAAATCAGTTTGCATTGTGAGTGGTGAAGAGGAAGCAAGGCCCTCAGAACAAGAGGAAGAGGCGGGGCCCATGATGATCACCAAATCCCTATCCTGGGGTGAGCTGTGAGATATGCAAAAATATTTCAGCCATCAGTCGGGGAGAGCCCTCAGTGACCTGGGCTGCTCAGATGCTGGGATATCACAGCCCATGATATGAAACTAGATGGTAGTGAAGCCAAGCAGCTGGAATCCCTGTCTTGGGATGTGGGATGAGGGGATTGGGAAGAGGACAGAAGCTCCCAGCCTCTGGAGATGACTCCTGCTAAAAATGAAGAAAAGGTACTCTCCCAAGGATGGCACTATAGTGTGTCCAAGCAGGTGAAATGTCACACAGAAAGTGTCCAGTTGCTGTGAGAAATAGCTGTGCTGGAGGTAGTCTGTAGGAATTCAAATAATGAGCAATCCCCTGTACATCCAGGTGAGGTCCAGTGTACACAATTCATGTGGCAGAAGTTTGTATGGAGTGTGTCATCATCACGTGCCAACTCATTGTCATTGATGTCAATGAAAGAAGGAGAACAAATAGTGATTCAGGTGACCACATGACTCCAGCAGTATGAAGATCATCTGCGACCTGCATCTCAGCTGTGGAAAGACTGTCCAAGGCTTTGGACAGATTCTAAAGACTCGAGCAAACTGGAGTGGAAGTATCCCCATGATCCAGTGTGGACCAGAGCCCGTGCTATTGGGAGTAAATGCTCCCCTGCTCGAGGGAAGGTACACACCACAAGGTAACCTGTGGAAGTCATCACAAACTGACTTGAAGATTAAAATTTCGTGTCATCATCATAAGAGGAGGAGGAGCAGGTGATATATGCTGAGGAGACTCCACCCTATAATCAGGTAGCAGAAAAGGAAAGACAATATGCTGTCTTCGCTGACAGTTCCTGCTGTATCATAGGGACAAATCAGAAATGGAAAGCTGCTGTACAGAACCCTATGTGACGAGTTGCAGAAGCCATTGAAGGATCAGGTGGTTCAAGGTAGGTTGCAGAGCTTAAAGTCATTCAGATGACTTTAGATATCATCGAACAAGAGCAGTGGCCAACCCTCTACCTCTACACTGACTCATGGATGGCAGCAGATGCTCTGTGGGGGTGCCTAGGCTGATGGAAAAAGACCAATTTGCAGTGCCAGGGAAGACCTGTCTGGGCTGCTGAATTGTGGCAAGACATCGCTGCCCAGATAGAGAAGTTGGCTGCAAAAGTACATCATGAAGATGCACACATACCCAAGAGTCAGGCTACTGAAGAACATTGCAACAACAGACAGGTGGACTGAGCTCCCAAGATTAAAGTGTCTTGGGTGGATCTGGACTGACAACACAACGGTGAATTATTTCTGGCTTGGTGGGCCCATGATGCCTCAGGTCATCAGGGAAGAGATGTAACATACAGATGCACTCGTGATCAAGAGGTGGACTTACCCATCTCCCAGGGCATCCATAACTGTGAAACATGCACTGCAGTCAAAGCAGCCCAAGCGGGTAAAGCCTCTGTGGTGTGGTGGATGATGGTCGAAATATAAATATGGAGAGGTCTGGCAGATTAATTACATCACACTCCTGCAAATCCACCAACGCAAGTGCTATGTGCTGATGATGGTGGACATAACCACTGGATGGCTAGAGATGTATCCTGTGCCTCATGTCACTGCTCGGAACACCATCTTGGGCCTTGAAAAGCAAGTCCTGTTGTGACACAACACTTCAGAGGGAATTGAGTAGGACAAGACGACTCATTTCAAAAATAGTCTCATAGACACCTGGGCTAGGGAACACAGGATTGAATGGGTATATCATATTCCCTATCATGCACCACCTTCTGGGAAAATTGAACCCAGGAAAGAAGCAAGCGGGGGCAGGGGGAACCAGTCCCACTAAATTAGGGAGTGACTCTTCTAAACCAGGACAGGGTGGAAACTGTTACTTTAAAAAAACCTGGCAATAGTTACCAAAGCCTTCCCTTAGCAAAATGTGTCAAAGTCTTGCTTTGCATGAACTGCTGCTGAAATTCATGCAGGCTTACTTAGCAAGCCTGCTACTAGTATTGAATAATAGGTATAAAGTAAAGATGAGGACCTTCAGTTCGTATTACCCTAAGTGTTTAGACCATCATAATGCAGTAAGAAAGCAATGCTATTTGTATTAGCTTTATTTGTTGATACATTACTTATCCTTGACTCTTGGGAGCATAAATGCATCCGGTTGTTCTCTTGGCTGTTGAATATTAGGGCCATTATTTGATTCCACAATGTTATCTGTAGATGGCTCAGCTGTCTGCCATCCTCTGCTGGTTTCAAAGCCTGGTGATGCTGTAGTGAATGTACAAGGAGAAAAATAAAACTAAAACCTAGAGTAACTAATAATTACAATTTAATATGTGTGTGAGAGAAGAAGAACAGCTGAGGATATGTTTTCTGTAACATATCCTACTTTTGTTCAAAACAAATCAGGAAAGAAAAGCTTTGCACTTTCTCATATAGAAAAGGAGCACAAGCTAATGAAGGTGAAAAATGGTTATGTTGCTGGAAGTGTAGATTAATAGTAATAAAATAATAAAAAAAGGTGTGTGTGAAAGTTACATGCTTGTTAGTAAAGCTGAAGGTCAGTCCTCAGCATGGTGTCTCTGGTGGAAATGTAACTGTAATAAGGATGTTGTTGTGAGCTGGGAAGCCTGGTGTTGCAGTTCTCTCTGCCCTACAAGAAGGGGCATGGATGTACTGGACATCTCTCACCTGATAGCTGGGGTGTTATGCTGAGCCATAGTATTAATTGTAGCTCCCAGATGAACCACTGAGGTTGTGATGTTCAGCTTATCAAAACATCGGTTCCGCATAGCACAGACAGATGGCTCAGGTAGAATCAAAGGCTGATGATTGCCATTACACTAAGGATGTGGTGGAGGAGTTTTGGTGGATTTCAGTGACAGATGACATGAGCTGTATGCTGATGCTAGGAAACTGCCACTCTGGAGAGAAATAAGGTACTGCAGCATTTCAGAATCATGGAATCATTTAGATTGGAAAAAACTTCTAAGGTCATTGAGTCCAACTGATAACCCAACACTGCCAAGTCCACCACTAAACCATGTCCCTAAGTGCCATATCTACACAACTTTTAAATACCTCCAGGGTGGTGACTCCACTGCTTCCCTGGGCAGCCTGTTCCAATGCTTGACACCCATTTCAATGAATAAATTTTTCCTAATGTCCAATCTAAATCTCACATGGCAATTTGAAGCCATTTCTTCTTGTCCTGTCACTTGTTTTGGAGCTTGGTGGTCTGATCTTCTCTCTTCAGGCTTGAAAAGATCATTCGTTTCAGGATGTATGTCTCAGAGACATTTGATGTGCAGTCCCTAGTATTGAGTAGCTGACCTTTTTTAATTTTTCTTAAATTGGATGTAAGTCTATAGATGTTGTTACATGAAATGCATCAGTGAAAGCGCATCTTTAAAAGGTACAGAGTTGGAAGAATTTGGATACGGCATATTTACCATAGTGAAGTATACATGCAGTTAAGTACACAGCATGCAGATTTTAATAACCAATAGTACACTGTGTCTCATGCAACACAAATTTATTGAAGATTATGAGCTTCTCATACAGGATAATGTATCTTGTTTCTTTTTTCCTGTTTGCATAGGATTAAAAAAATAGCAGGAGGGAGGAAGAGATGATTGTTTTTAAAGAATATCCAGTATCTGTACACAAAAGAAGTCATTACTTGGTTTACACAAAGTATGGCTTCATTTGGTAATGTTTGCAACTAGCAGTAAGAAAACACAATAGTTGTTTTTTTTTTTAATTTCAGTTACAACAGGAAAGTGTTACAGTCACATATTGCTCTCCCTTTCTACAAATTCTGTCAGAGGCTGATTTTTCACTGCACTTGAATGGCTAATAAAACATTGTGTGGGAAGGTGCTGCTTACCTGTCTATTCCAGTTATATTTACTTCCTTGTGGAGAGATGGAATGTGAGCCTTCTCTGTTTGTGGAGACCAAGGCATTTTTTGGACATGTTTATACTAGAATAAACTTGTATTGAAGTATATTAAACATCTAGAGTTGCCTTTTTGTTTGCCCTGTTTAATCTCCCACCACATAGACTTAATTATGCTTTTTGTGGTAAAGACTAAAGGATGACACTTTCAGGAGCACTCAAAATTCACCTGGTTTTTATTGCAGTGGTTTCAATATGGTTTTCCATAATTTTTAATAAAAACAGAAGTTAGAGAAGTGCTGGACACGTGAAAATCGTACCTGTAATATGCATTTTTATTACAGAAAAGATTTATGGCCTCTTTCAAACTGCCTTAGGAGACCAACTTAGCATGGAAAGTATTTTATTGCTTAAGAGGTAAACAATTGCAGCAACCAGAACCCAAGAGTGTTTTTAACTTCAATTGAAAAAAGGCACAAAAGGTCAATTAGTGCTTTAAAATGTTGGTGCAGAAATCAGAGCAGTGCACTGTGAGCCCAAGCATATTTTGCAGCGAAATCTCTGTTCTGGTTGTGCTGTATTTTGTGGGTGAGAGGCATTGCATAGCATCTGTTCATGTATGGTTAAAATGAAATCCCATGTACCTGCGGGGGAAGTGGAGGGAGGCACTGTTATTACTCATTCCCCCGTGGCATGTCCCGATGGGCCATTTGGCCTCCTGACAGCGCCAGTGATGCAGTGATATTTCACGGTGGCACGAGTGGGTTGCCAAGCAGCAGCTGCTTTTGCCAAGCACCTTGTTTGGAGCTGTGACTGCTCAGCGTGTCTATTTGTGGCATGGAGTGAAATGCTCAGCGGGCCTGGCCGGCCACTGAGCCTTCTCTGTAAGAGTCCCCATCTTCCTCTGGCAGCCACCAGCTCAGGCAGCCAGATTTGAAAACTCTCCAGGGAAAGCAGCGTTGAGTGAGGCGGCAGTCATCCTTCAGCAATGATTAAGCAGTGCGGCTATTTTTGCTATTGTTTTCCAAAGCCCTTCTCCCATAACCACAGTGGGACACTTCTCCTTCACTCTTCTGCCATTTCCTTCAGCACCTTCCCTACCATCATTTGTTTCTGATAAGATCCTCAGTGTGCCAGGGGAAGATTCTCTGTCTTTTTCCTTCTTACATATCTTTTCCAGTTAAAAACTCAACTTCTCCCTACTCTCTTCTCTCTTGTCCATAATACTGCGTCCTTAAAAACAGGCTGGTAGGTTTTGTCCAAAATCCATGGGAATGCCCTTGGGAAGCTGCTGCTGCAAATCATTGACCCCTTACATGCTTCTCACTCCCTGTGGATGGCTTCACCTCAGGGTAACCTAGAATCTCCTAATGAAAATGCAGTGTATTTTTAAAAACATGTTTCAGATCTTGGCAGCGTGACTCCTGCAAAATGACAGAAAAGTGAAAAATGACCAGCTGTGCTGGATTTGTAGATTACCAAACCTCCACAGTAGCAACTATGTTTTGCCTAAGTAGAAGAAAGATCATTTTTAAACTCCTGTCAGGCTGTTTTCTTGCTTAGTGGAAAACACCGAGAGCCATTTCACCAGCAGCAACAGTAATATGCCTGGAGAACCAGGAAGCTTCTACTTATTGCACATATGGAGTCCTACTACCTTATGGGACTGCCTCATGAAAAAAGGCTTTTTGAATGGACATCTTACTCCATTGTTTTGCCGTACTATGTACTTTGCTATAGCCGCACAGAAGACTGCACAGCAACAAGCTGAAGAAGGAAGCAAATACTTCCCTGTTGACAACAGAGGACACAAGGCAGCACAAGTGGCTTCCAGCCACCTTGGTCACCTTGGATTTCACATTACTGCAAGGATTGTAGTAGTCCAGCAGGAGAAAAACTCTACAGGGCTGTCTTGACTTGCAGCAGCAGCCTCCCAGGAGAATTGCAGGTGATCTGGGACAAAATGCAGGAAAACAGTTAAGAAATTGTTGAGAAAACAGCACTAAGAGGAACAGACAGACTGACTTGCTGTTTCTTATCTTAGTGGTTTGGTGCACCTGCACTAATCCTGGGTGAATCTACATGTTTAGTCCATTGCAGTCAGTCTCACTGGAGTTACTTACACCCACAGAAGCCCAGCACTGACCTGTGCAAACAGTGCTAGGAAGCAAGATGGAGAAGGGGAGCCAGCATCACTATGCCTACATATCTGTTGGCAAACACTGCTCATTTTCATCACTGGTGCTCCAGTGGACTCAGAAACCTTTTGTTTCAAGGCTGTTTCCTGCAACAGCATTCTGGTAAAATCTTTGTGGCCTAGGGCTACAACCTGAGCATCACTGGATCTGAAGCTTGCCCCATGACAGATAAAATTAGGGCTTGAGTTGCTGCCAAGCTGTGTCAGTGGTGCGGGTGCAGCCTCCTTAGCCTGTTACAGCTTGTAACTCCTGGTAGCTCTGCTACAGGATGCATAATCACACCTATGATATTTACCCACAGATGGGTAAATATGCAGGGTCATGCTGCCTGGGTACCACCTACACAGGGGAATGGCTTGCACAGGGGTTGCTCCTTGTTGAGGGGAAGTGAAGGAAAGATACCTGACCAAGCCCATCCCACAAATTTGGTAGCAGTGGCAGAATAGGGCTGTCTTGGGCAGGCCATGGGAAGATGGCTACGTGTGAGCTCAGGCCTGCATGGAGAGTGGCGTGTGGGCTGCTGTACACTGACTCAGCAAGCTGTTCCTACCAGTGGTGAGAGGTATGGCCAAAACCCGTCATCAGCCAGAACCTCTGTAGTAGGTCCTAGGAAGGTAAGGGTATATTCAGAAGTTGCAGCCTTGACTGGACCTTCTGTCATATCCTGTATCCGGACAAGAGGAAACAGCCTCAAGTTGTGTCATGGGAGGTTTAGACTGGACATTAGGAAACATTTCTTCACGGAAAGGGTTGTCAAGTGCTGGAACACTTGCCTGGGGAAGTGATGGAGTCACCATCCTTGGAAGTATTTAACAAGTGTGTAGATGTGGCACTTGGGGACATGGGTTAATGGTGACCTTGGCAGTATTATTGGTTGGGCTCAGTGATCTTGAAGTCTTTTCCAACCTAAATGATTCTGTGATTCTCTGATCTTCTAGTCCTAATTTCTCTACTTGTTCCCTCTGCTCATTTCCTTGTCATCCTGTGCTTTCTCATGCCACCTCACTGACTAGCAGATTCTTCAGATACCAACGTTCTGTGTGTCATGAGCACAAAGTAAATGCCCTTCTGTAGTTCAATTGATTGCTAAACAAGGCTGAGCCAGTCCAACACCAGAGGTAGTTACTCAGGAGAGCGTTCCAAGAGCCTGCCTTTTCTGCCGTTAGAAGTTGTGGGAAGGCAGGTATCCCATGTCTGCCACAAGTGCTGTGCTTTACGCAGGGAGAGGTTGGGGGAGTGCAGTTATTAGCTGCAGATCTACAGCTAATCAACCCTACCTTCACTACTAAGTGGTGCACAACAGGCTTTTTAAATAGAATATAAACGTGAAATAATTGCAATGTTAGGAGGGCATTCTGTGGTGAAGGAATAATTATTTTTCAATCTTTCTTCCTAGTCTTGCTTTCTCAGTTCTTTAATATCCACGGTAAATTACTTTGGTAAGTATTCTTACGTTAGATAATTCTAAATGCAGCATGTCAGTGGAAAGAAAACTTCAGTTTTCCTCCTTCATATATTGCCATTGTAGAATACCTGGCAGTTTGGTTAGTGGCCTGTGAAGCACAACAGAAACGTAACTCTCCATCTGTACCTGTCCCTTCTCCAAAGTACTGACAAGAAGAAGGATGCCTATAGATAAATTCAGCACATATGAGAGCAGAAGACGCAAGTGGAACATTAAAGGCATTTTTTCAATGTAATTAATAAACTGTAGCATTAAAGTAATATTTACCTAGTGACAGAAGTCTTCTTTTTGTGCTTTCCACTGTGTGATAAAATATTGTTTGAATCTACCTCCACTCTCCCTCAGCAGAAAGTAGCTGGGGACAAGTTCGGTGGTAAATGTGTTTGCTCACATAGGTTACTTACACCACAGCTCTCCTGGGCAGCTTTTGTCAGTAGCCAGCAGTGAAGACAGTATCCAGCATCCGAGTTCACATGAGGGCCTGGCAGGAAAATGTGCTCCTCTGTGCACAGCCAGCCTCAGTAAATCACAGTGTGACAGGCTCACCGCCCCACCACTGAACTTTTAACTTGAAGCTCTAGCAGGGCACTGAGTAGCTCTGGCTACATGACACGGAACTGTGAAAGCAAATCACTTCACTGGGAACAAGGGGAAGTCCAGCATACTGTTTTGCAGGCTTTGCCTACAGCTTCTTTGCAGTATAAGCATAGAATATATACACCCAGGAAAGCAATTGGAGAGAGATGGACTTCCAGCACAGAACTCACCCATACCCCATCCCGGAGGATGAAGAGGTGGTATACAAGGTCACTCCTGATGCTCACAACTCTGCAGGAAATGAAGGCGAGAAACCAGTGTCAAAACTGCAACGTAGGCACAGTGAAATAAAGCTCTACAAAGAGTTTTGTGACTTTTATGCAAGATTGTAAGTTCATTCTGTTCAGCTTCGGGGCGTAACTGCAGTGACATTGCCTGTGTATTGTAGTATATATTTTATTATCTGAGATCTGGGCAGGCTGTACAAGCTGTTCTCCTATCCAACCTTTGCCACTGTTCTGCTTGAAACATTGCCAGTTGTAACTGTCAACTAAAATTTGAGTTGTTGCTTTAAATTTCATCATTAATTGCACCAGAAATTTTTATCAGCGGTTAAAAGGGGGTTGGAATTTGTCAAGTAATCTCTCTGCTTTCAGGTTGTTTGTGTGTTATTTTGGGCAAATGGATAAACTGCTTCATTAATGCAGAAGTATTATGTACATCGCTGATTTTACATATATGATGTGTTTCAAAGTGACGCGCTTTTGTGTACTGAGGAGGAAAACTTTGTTTTCACTTGTTTTTCAACTTTGTTTCGTGTTTTTGCTTGGATTATACTTTATGTATACCAGTGCTTAGTATCTTTAGTGCTCAGGCACTCTTGAAGTGATGATGAAAGATCCCAGTTTCTGCTGTGATTATTCTTCATTTAGATTGACAAGCAGGGTAGGGAAATTGACTGATTTTCCCCCACAGAAAGCATACACTATCCATGGAGACTATCAGCTAGCTTTATACTTAATCACAGTTTATATGTATAGTCACTGCAGTTTGTCCATGGGTCTGTCTGTTATGTATGGGTTAGACCATTATCCATCTGATCTTTGTGTGAAATTTGCCCGCTTGTTTTACTGGGAGGGCAATGGATATTTGGATAGCAGTTACTATTTTCCTTGTCTGCAAAGATCTCAAGAGAGAGAAAAAAAGAAGTGCCAGCTAGTAATAACTGGTCAGATGTGACCTTGTGTAGGGCTCTTCTGTGAGACAGTGTAAGAAATAGATAAAACGCATTCCATTTTGAACCATGTGCTAGGTGTTTGCTTGCTCCCTTGAATGGTGTGCAGGGAATGAATTCAATTCCTGTTGAACCTGGTGGGAGCCAAGAGGTCTTATCCCCTTCTGGGGATTAGAAGGAAGGCTTGGCTTCTTGCAGAGGACTGAGGACTCTGCACTTACATGATAGGTGTATCAAAATGTATGCATGTGTGCACATGTGTTTAAAATAATGTCACTGGTCTAGTAACCCCCCAGATAGATGTTTGAGTCAGTGATTTTGTCAGCTGAGGCCAGATTGTAATGAAACTAGACCATTGCCCTGTATTTGCTCTCTGCTATCACATGGTATTAGGGCAGAGAGGTGATTCTGAAAGGCATAGCTTTGAGAAGCTAGATATGAGTAATAAAGGATTTGCAAAGGAAAAATCAAGAGAGCCTTTTTCTGGCCTTAATTGACTGAAACACAGCTGTACTGTCTTCTGCAGATGTGGACACGAACTCAGTGAAGTAGCTAATTCTGATGTTTTGCAGCTACCACACTGCCATTTTTTGGTCCTTTGCCTTTGAGAAGCAACCAAGGTTGCTGTTTGATTATTTTTTTGCATCCTTGGTATGGGTTTGCCACCTTGTGTTGGGCTGTGTGTGGGTTGCAGTGGGGCAGCCAGAGCATTCCCACCCTCCCCCTTGGCCCTGGAGTGGGCTGTGAGTTGGCACATTGTGAGCTGAGCTCCCTGAGATGAACCCTACCAAACCGGTCAAAAATCCCATGACTTCAATCTAAATTTGTAAAATGACTTCAAGCTATGCAGAGCTTGTATAAGGGATAATTGTTTACCTACTCTGGTTGTCATTAATATCTGCCAGACTAGATACTTCACGCTCCTTGATATTGTTTATTTAGAGCTTTGAACTAATGCTGTTATATATATATGTTAGAATTAGGAATTGGTTTAGAATTAATCATTTATGTTTTCCTATGTGGTGCCAGTCCTCAATTATCGTTATTATTTGCCCTTGTTTTCTGTAATTCTAATGTATTTCATAATTGGCCCTTATTTTCTGTTATTCCAATATATTAATAATCTTTATAGTAGTTTGAATTCCCTGTCTTTTCTCATCATAAAAAGCCTGTAACTGTACCTGTAGTAACAACATTTCTGTTTGCTTTTTTTTTAATTAATTAGAGCGCATCACAAGCATTTTGTTTCTAAAGAGTTTGGGAGCAAGGGGAAATGGTAGTTTTATTTCTGAGGGGATACCACAAGCCATGTAGTCCACTGAAAAACTTCTGTTGAGCAGCCTCACGTTAGGCTGATGCAGTTTGGCCTTGGGGGAAAAAAAGACCCACAACCTCTGGTCTTGCCTATTTATGCTAATTTTCCTTTTTTTTTGTTTTAATGACAGCAACATGGCGAACGCGCTTGCAAACGCCATCTGCGAGCGCTGCAGGGGTGGCTTTGCCCCTGCCGAGAAAATCGTCAACAGCAATGGTGAGCTGTACCACGAGCAGTGCTTCGTCTGTGCCCAGTGCTTTCAGCAGTTCCCCGAGGGGCTCTTCTACGAGGTAAGTGGGCCAGGGCACCCCTCTCACCCCCAACCTTTATCTTGTGCCTTCTTTCCCATACCAGGATTAGCTACAGGCAGATTGATGGCTTAGAAAGTCTCATGCCAAGAACTGGGCTGTGGAAGGGTATGCCCAGTAAAGGGAGAGAAAAAACCCACAGAAGTATTTCTGTGCTAATTTGGAGGACATCCGTGTATACAACCTTATTTAAATGTGGAGCTTAATGTTATCAGAGCTGAGAAAAAACTGCTGGAGATTTCTTTCACACTGCAGATTTTTTTCACTAAAATTTGTGAATCTGATGTATCCTGCCAGAAATACAAAGAAAGCATGCTTCTTAGAGGAGAAAGTCATTTGGAGGGAAATCCCAGCATCCTGTGGGCCGTAGGAGGCTTATTGCTGAGTTGAGTGAGGCCAGCTTGGCTTATGAAAAGAGATGACCTGTAAGCCTGCAATGATGAGATCAGGGTGTGCAGAGAAGCCAAATCAGATGAGGGCTGTGTAGGGTCAACTCTTAAGTTTAACAGACTGGAGCATCCAAAATTATCAGTTCTTAACACACTTTCAAGGGTTAAAACCTGCTCCCATTCATATTTCGCAGCTCCAGGTCACTTGCCCTTAGCTCAGATGGGTATTTCAGTATCAGTGTGATTTTCTTTTACACTCCCCTATCGTAGGGATTCAGAATGTTACTCAGCATGAAATGGCTTTAGTGAGAGCTTTAGACTGGTTCTTAAAATACAAAGTGATTGGTATAAGGAACAATAGATGGTATGAGACAGGGAATTACTGTCTAAGAGATAAGGTCCCCACTCAAGTAGCTTATAGTCCAACTTAGGGTAGCAGTTACAGGACTTAGATCATACTGTGATCTGAAAAGGAAGGTGAGCAGTGTGTTAAAAGCACAAGTTTGTCCTCTCACCTACAGGGGCCATCCTTGTGCCAAGAGCACAACAGTTTATCTTCCACAGGAGCATTTCTAATTTTACAGAGCTGTGTTATGTGCTGATGAAGAGAGGCTGAGGGAGGAGTGTGGATTGGAAAAGAGACTGTCAAAGGGCATTCCTGGGGATTTTCTTTCTCTCACCTTGTTTGAGGATCAAAAGACTTTTCAGTGCTTCGGGGATAGTCTCGCACAAATTGTGGTAAATAAACCACTAATGTTCCATAAGACATCAAAAGGTGAGCTGCAAGGCAGAATTAATTAAATAAAAACAAAAGAATACCCCCTAGATACTTAACACATTGATTTACAATTGTTAATATACACTGAGCTGCTGCCTGCTTGCAGGTATGGGAGTCCATCCTGACGTTTTAAGACCTGAGGCAAATGTAAAGTGATACAGATGTTTCAAAACTAAAGTATTTATAATTGTGTTAATAAAACTGTCTTAAGCCAATTTAATGTATTTTCTCTAAATAATGAGTAATTTATTCATTCTTTTTCTGACTCAAAAAGCAATGAGACATTACAGGGACCCCTTTCAGAATGTTGAATGGTCTTCTGTTAAAAAGTTTGATAAGTCATGCTCTAGGCAGCCTGAATCTCCTAGGGGATGGACAAGGACTGCAGTGGAAACAAAGTCTTACTTTTGGACCTAGTTCAGGAATGTTACAGTCTCCCTGTTGCTCCTGGGTGACCATACCTGAATCTCTGTGGCATAGGCAAGTATCCTAGTGGTGTTTAGATGTACTGGATGTAAGCATTTTTCTTCCTATTGTTTCCTTGTTAACATTCATGTTCATGATGGTTGTTTTTTGAGCACTGTCTTACTGAAACATTCTGCTCTCAAAGACAGTAAGTCGGAAGTGAGTGCCAATAGATTGTCCTGGGAATGAAAATAGCACCATGTACTGAATGTGTTTTTGTTAATGTTGCTAGGGGTCTTTTTCAGGCTGGGTAGCCTGAGAAATGCTACGTAGAAAGTGGAAAGTTTCAGTTCATCATGGACACATCTTGCCACAACTATTACAGAAGTAAAATAACATTGGAAAGGCTGAGGGAACTGGGCCTGTTCAGACTTGAGAAGTGACAACCAAGAGAGGACCTCATCATTGTATGTAATTATCTGAAGGGAGGGTGTCAAAAGGATGGAGCCAGGCTCTTCTCAGTGATGCCAAGCAACAGGACAGAAGGGAATGGACAGAAATTGATGCACAGGAATTTCCACCTGATCATGGGGAAGAGCATGTTCGGGTGACCATGCACTGGAACAGATTGTGCAGAGAGGCTCTGGAGTCTCCTTCACTAGGGATATTCAAGAACCATCTGGACACAATCCTGTGCAATGTGCTCTAGGATGACCCTGCTTGAGCAGGAGGTTGGACCAGATGACCCAGTGTGGACTCTTCCAACCTTACCCTTTCTGTGAGAGGGAGGGACAGCCCTAAGCATGTAGGAGGTGGGCTTAAGTTTGCCATTGCTACGGAGTAGCTGACAGTGCTCTGAGGACTTGAGGTAATCTGTATCACTGTCAAGAAAAAGTGACTGGAGAAGACAGGAAGAAAGGGTATCTTCTTCAGACTGGCTTAATGCCGTCTTTGAGAAGTTGGATACGTTTGGAGGTGTGGCCAGGTAATGTGTTTTTCTGAGCAGGTTCTGAGGTTCTGAGCAGGTGGGTAAATGGAGGCATTGTTGATTGCCCAGCATGAGTTTGTGTTTATTCTGCGCCTGGTTTAGCTTAGCTAGTGTTTCTTGGAAATGATTTCCAGCTCTTAGCAATTGGGAAGACAAATATAGTTACCCTGCCTATTGCAAGACTTGCAGAGTTCCCCCAGTTAGTCATTAAGCTGCTTATCGCATATGCTGTCAAACGCTGCCGTGATAAGTTTTCACTCTGTGTTCCATGGGTGGGGGTTGAACTGGTCAGAGAGATGCAGATCTCCTGTGCTGTGGAACGGGTCTCCAGGCTGCCTTGCAGGAACCCTGATCAGCACAGCTTGCTGTTGTCTGCCACTGGAGCCAAATCGCTTGCTGGCACAAGTGGCACCACACCAGAGCAGTGCTCATCCACAGCTTGGAGTCTGTACAGCATAGCAGGAGTTCTGTGGATGTCCTTGTGAGCCTGTGTTAGAAATAATAATTTGGATTCCTGAGAGCTGTGTGCCTAATGTTGCACAGAAACTGTGGGTTTAGGGCCTGCTAGGACATATTTGTGTTATAGTTTGCTCAGCGTCATCATTTTAGCAAGTTTTCTTATGCACTCAACCAAAACAAAAATTAGCACAAGCACATGCCAGCAGGATTTTCAAACTTGCCCTACTTTGCTGTCAGGTGTGAAGTGGTAGCAATTCTAGTCTGCTTTTACTCCACCACCTGGAAGGTGTGTATTCCCTAGAGCTGCTGTTGCAGAGTCTCACAGCAGGTAGCAGTGCACAGTCCTATACTAATAGCACAACAGATAGCATAAATGGAGATGGAGACCCTCGGTGGCAGCTCACAGCACATTCAGAGGGTGGTCTCACAGTAATCAGTCAGCAGGAATTTCCTCCAACGCACATTACTCACAGGTCTTAGAATGGCTCCTCCCTACTAGAGGTTGCCTGTGTCTCCCACTGGGGAGCGTGGACACCTCACCTTCAGACAGGGTTGGTGAGGAGAAAGAAGTTGTACCCCTGGTCCAGGTGTTTAAGAACCTCATGCTGTGTGCTTTCAGGAGCATCCCAACCTGCACTGTACTGTGCTGAGGTGGGGGAGATGGAAGGACTCAGAGAGGTGCATCCCACAATAGAAGAAATACAACAAAATCCTTATGGACTACTCACGACAGCTGTAATTTGGGAATATGTATTACTATTATTGTTGTTGTTATTTTATAATAATAGCAATAAACAAAGATGGAATGGTATGTGACTTTTGTCTGCTAAATGAGAATGAGTTTCTTTCAGTTTGGTTTTTTTTCCTGAAGACGTTTGTAATAACCTTTAAGAAGATTAAAGGAAGGTGCAGTTGCAATGCGCTTGTCAGATTTGTTTCTATTTCAGTTGCACCTTGAGTGTTTTCTTAAAATGGGCTTTACCAGAAACTACCTTAGAGAAAGAATCTTTAAAGACTCAGGTTCTGTCCATGTCTTTCCACTAAGTTAGCTAAAAACATGCAGAAAAGCTGGTGGTTATGTCATAGTGAGATGTTCTATGCAGAGCCATTTAACTCATGGACCTCCAGCATACAACAGTGAAATGAACTTGCTTTTAAAATATGTACTGTGAGATTTGTTACAGAAACTCAAGGCTTACTCTGATGGATAACCGCTGGGTCATCTACAAAGGGCAACACAAATTAGCCAAGAAGGTTGAAAATATAAACAAGACTGAATGGGAATCAACCTGCCTTACACAAATTAGAGAGGAAGAAAACCTGTTTGGTCTCTCCAAATCAAGATATGGTAGCTTTTAAATCCAAGCAAACCTAAGCATCCCCCATTGGACCACCTGTTTACACAGAATGGGAACCTTTGAATTTTTTTCAGTTTGAAAAAGATTTTATCCAATAGGAAGCAAGCACAATTCACAATGAACAAATCATTTCCATTACTCCTTGAGAAAGTAATAGCTCTCTGCCTCTGAATTACTATTTTTTTAAAAAGCTGAAATGAAAAAAATAATCTGTTTTAGAGTATTACACTGGAATAGCACTTGATAAATTCCTAGCAGAGAATTCTGAAAGAGTCTGTATTGAGCTCTTGTCTTTCTTTTCCTAATAGGTGCAATTCAGGTTAGGCACAGGGATTTTCTAATCTCAAGTACCCAGTGACTTTTAGAGTGTTTCATTAGATCCATATCCTGCCATTTGCAAGAGTATTTATTATATTTATGTTGTATTTGATCCTTGTCATTTTATAGTATAAAACAGGTAATCATGAAACACGTTGCTGTATTTTGTCCATGCACCAAAACTTACTTCATGGGCAGTATTTTATGCTATTCAGTTTGTTTTGTCTTCAACCCAGTAAAATGAAAGGAGCGAGCTTTCCTGCTGTCCTCCTTTTTCCACTGTTTTAGACTGAGACATTCAAATCCAAACATTCTACAGCATACCTAATACTGTCTGTCTGGTTTTGACACGCTAGTTGGCATTTGTGTCTAATAATGATGGTGCCTGGAGGTATCTAAACATCCCTTCATTTCAGCACATACTTGCCTACGTGTTTTTACATATTCTTTGGCTAAGCTTCTAATGCAGTGCTGTTGAACTTTTATTCCATATGATTTTTTCCTATGAGAGCTTGAACTGTAGCTGAACTTAAGTAAACTGTGATAAAATTCAGATCCAAATCCAAATCCCTTAAGATCAGTTCCCAATTTAATCTGATTGATTTAGTGAACTTTGTTCCTTAGTATTTGGATTTGATGATCTTAAGGGTCTTTTTCAACCTGAATGATTCTATGATTCTATGAAATAAGCATCACAAAGGAATAGGCTTATTTCCCCTCATGTTTTGGCTGTACTGCTCCATGAATGCAAAGGTTTCTGTCCCTGGGTGTTCTTCCTCCCCCTACCCCTGCTGTACTTACTTCCTCCGGTATGCTGGGTCATTCTTGCAGGAAGTGTAGAGTGAGGAAGACATCAAATGGGTTCAAAGAAAAATGCTTCCCCCCTCCTACTGCCCAGGGGTTTTTGTTAGCTAATTTCCTGCTCGGAATGTGCTCAGTTGCATCAGATCAGCAGTGCATCAAAATTCAGATGTCTCTTGTAATATAAATGGGTGAGGGAATATGCCTTACCCTCTCAGCAGTATTGGAGGAACGTTGTGCTATTAACACTACATGCTAACTAGAAGATGAATTAAGGTGGGTGAATGTAATGCCTAGCACGTGTAGCTCATGGTCTGTTTTTTTTTGCACAGCCCCTCCTGTTTACTACCTAACCGTATCTGGAAACACATCAGGGTGTTACAGCATTTATGTTAAGAGCATGTTCCTCATCCCTCTAATGCTCAGATCTTTTTCCATTTGCAGTTTGAAGGGAGGAAGTACTGTGAACATGATTTTCAAATGCTTTTTGCCCCTTGCTGCCATCAGTGTGGTAAGTTTTAAATCAAGGTGAAACACTTCACACTGATCACAAATGGGAGTGTCACTGGGGGAAGAAAGGCAAGCCTTATGTGTATTCTATGGGAAGTGGCCCTGTGAATTTGCAGAACATACTAGACTTCAGAGAATTTAGGGAACTGCTTTTTCTAAAGGTCAGCAAACAACAGTATTTAAAAAAAAATGGTTGCATTATTTGAGTAAGTAGTTTAGGTGTTGAGTCAGTGATATAATGAGCAGACCATTCATAAACTCCTGATTATATACATCATTCATGACTCCTGATTGTATATATCAGCACATGTACATCTGCATGTGCTGATATTTGGCCCTTCTCATATAGCTGAAACCCTGCAACAAGACTTTGTCATCTCCTTTGACTCTTGTAACCCACCTGTGCTGCCCTACTTCACAGAAGCTGGGACAATCTTCATCATCTAGTGATATAAACAAGTGACGGTCAGCTGGGCCATCATGTTGACTTTTTTGAAACAAATACTTTTAAGGCTTCAGCATCTAATGTCCACCCTACCTAATACTGGGGGCTGCCACTGTGGATGTAAATGCTCGTGTGTCTGCTGCACTGGAGCCATTTGCATATTTTCTTTTTTCCCCTGTGGGTGACACATTTTGCTGGGGCAGGGCTGGGAAGTCATTATTTGACTATTGCTTAAACTGGTCTGGAAGCTCTTGTGTTTCCATGGCACCCTGGCAAGGCAGTATGGCTTTCACTTATCTCAGTGAGGCCTTTCCTTACGTGGAGGGAGGAGTTGAACACCAAGGGAGAGGTTTAAAGCTGCAGATCTGAACAAGAAGGGGAAGAGGAAGAAATGGGTTGGTGGTGATTTCTGAGGAGCTATGCTTCCTATCTCCAGAACTTCTCCTGCCCAGCTGCCACAGCTCCCCCTTCTTCTGTCCTGGCTTCTTGTAGTGCCAGCTCCCTTAAAACCTCATCAAGGTTCTGCACAGAGCTGGGCTTTGCCACTGCTTGTACTTAGTAAGCACAGCCAAAATCAATGGGACTGTTGTCACTGATGAGGCCTCAAACATTCCTGACTTTTATGGAGTCTATCAGGTTTTGTTCCCACATTGGTTACCAACCCAATCACTCCCTTTGGCAGCTGTTTGAGCTGTTCTCCAAAGCAGGGACTCAGCCTCCCACGGAACTGTAAAGTTTTGCTCCCAGCACATTTTAGGCTGAGCCTTTGCACTGCTCAAGGGCTTTGGCTACACGCAGAGGACAAGTAAATCATGTGTGTGATGGACATCGCTCCAATGCCTGTGCAGTACACCATGCATGCAAAACAGTTCTCACACTGTTCACTGTTTTTTAATGCCTGGACTCCTTTTAAGGACTGGACTCCTCGTGGTAGGTCAGAAGTTGTATGTGTTGTATTGATGTTTTACAGCTTCACTGCAGGTTTTCATTTGGACTTCATGGGAGATTTTTTTGCAGGAGGTCCACAGCCATCCAAGCTCAGTTTTATTGTGCTTTGAGTATAGAGCCCCTTCAAGGCTTGGTCCTAGTAGAGTAGAAACCACTACTGTGTACATGTCAAATTAAGATTGTCATCTTCTTAAAAAAAGGAGAAAGATGATTAGGACACAATAAAGCTGTAGTACTCCCTAAATTTCTTAACAGCTTGAGAACAAATAAGAAAAAACAGGGAAGGGACTGAAAAAGGGTTATTGTAGAGAGGTGGACTGTGTGTGTAAAGGACTTGTATGTAAAGAGCAGAAGGTCCTCCATCAGCAAGGACATCTTCTGACTCTTAGCAAAACACAACAAACTCAAATTACAGAGTTTGGAATCAGGACCATGATACTTCAAGCAATGTGTCCTACCAGATTTTGGGGTGAGGAAAAAGATAAGAATGTCATTGTAGTGATTTGGTTGTGGGTTGCTTTAACTTTGTCTAGTATGGTATTTTATATTCTGGTGTTGTGTTTCTTACAGGTGAGTTCATTATTGGTCGTGTTATTAAAGCCATGAACAATAGCTGGCATCCAGAGTGCTTCTGCTGTGATATCTGCCAAGCAATATTGGCTGATATTGGATTTGTCAAGAATGCCGGCAGGTAGATCTCCACCCTTCCTTTTGTTAACTGATCATAAATAAAATGAACTAATAGGTGTGACTGAGAGGTTTTGGTTCCTGAAGCTTTCCAGCTCAGATGGAGCAACTGCAGCATCTTCTGTGGGGAAAAGGTCCAAGAGGGCATCACAAAACTAAGAATGGGTATCTTAAAATGTTATCATTTTACCTACTTCAACACTAGGTTTCTTGGAATGTTCTCTACCCAGCGACATTTTGGGGTCATTATTATATGTGAAAAGAGAGAAAACATTCAGATACAGAAGTATTGTCTTTATTTTTTTAAATAAAAATTTTTACTTTCTTTTTCCAACAGGGTCTCCAATTCTGGTCTAGTTTGGCACCTTATTTATTAATAATTGCTTTATGCTTGGCAGGACCCTTCATGGCATAGGATATTTTTGCCAGCTATGATCAGAAGAATGTTTTACAAGTAGATTCTGTGTCCATTGCCTTCATATGTATAATATAACATACAGAATTATCTACAGAATTAGGACTCATGTGGTCATCCAGCTTCCAATCTAAATTTTTAAGATTTTGAAATTAAAACATTCAGCAAGTAAAATCTATAGCAAACTTTGTTGTCTGTGTTTCAACAAATCTTAAACTCAACTGAGCTGAAGAAATGATACTCCTGTGGTGGCAGAAAATAAAATGATCACTCTGAACTTGGGAGATCATTTTGCTGCTCTGAAGTTGGTTTGCCTAGAAAAGAAATTGTTTTCAGGACTACTTTCCCTCAAAATGGGACAGATTGAAATGAAGTTCTGATAGATTTTTGCACTGTAGTACCTGGTACCAGTACTTACCTCTCTGTTTTTATGTTGTTTCAGACATCTCTGCCGTTCTTGCCATAACAAGGAAAAAGCCAGAGGCCTGGGAAAGTACATTTGCCAGAAGTGTCATGCCATTATTGATGAACAGCCTCTCATATTCAAAAATGATCCTTATCACCCTGATCATTTCAACTGTGCAAACTGCGGGTAACTTGAGTTCTGCAAAGGAAAACAGGAAAATGCTGGGCTTGTTTGGTTCATGGATTTACTCTTAAAGTGAAAGTTGTCCGGTACAACTGGAAAGAGAGGGTGGGATTTAGGTGTTTTGTGGCCAGAGATAACGTGTTACTGCTTTTGGCATGGTGGGGTTCAAACAACACCTGACCCTGTTGGGGAGTAGAGAAAGGTTGAATTCTGCCAGACAAGGTGGTATCTTACAAAATAGGAAGTATGGACACAGATACAGTTTTTGTAGCAGCAAAATGATAGTTTGTTATTCTGCTGTGAGAGGAAATAAAACGGTCCTCTTTTGCTTCTTGGCTTGTGTTTTTAGTTGAGTGGCATGCAAAGTTCATTCTCTCTTTTTAAAGCCTAATTTTTTTAGAAGCTTTCTCCCACATAATTTTATCAGCTTTGGCAACTGCAGCACATACAACTGCACATTTATACGTTGTGCACTGATGCACAGTCCATGGAGCATTGTAGGACTTAGCATGGATTCTTAGTTGTTTCTTTCTGGTGCAAGGGAAGCTAGCATTTCAGTACCATAACACAAACTGGTTAGAATAACAATATCTAGTGTTATATCAGTGGCAACAAGTTGAGAGTATTAGTGATTATTGCCACTTTTAAGGTTTAGCTGTTCTCAGTATCTAATCATGCAATTTACTGAAAAGTAGAGTATATGAGATTCTGCAACTGGAAATGAATAAACCTAGCTCATGTGAGTCTGTAGTTTTCTTTCAAGGAAAATGTACCTAGACATAGAGGACTACCTTTTACTTTCAGTTACAGTTATGCAAATCTAAAATAAACTGGTGATGAGTGCCATTATATAAACCAAACATGCAGATTTGTGCTGCATAAGCAGAAGGACAACAGTTCAGTAGTTGTTTCCAAGAGACTGTGTGCACCTCGCTTAGCAGCCGGCTCTCAGTTTACTGTGATCAGTCTTGAACTGTGTTGAGCTATGTTATATTTGATGCTGCTGCATTACTACAGTGTAAATATAATTTCTAAACATATGCTAAAATTTTTGAGAGTTGCCATTGTTCAGTGGCTTTATTCATGCTCTCAATTCTTTATTTTCTGAACAGGAAGGAACTTACTGCTGATGCTCGTGAGCTGAAGGGAGAACTCTACTGCTTACCCTGCCATGACAAAATGGGTGTCCCCATCTGTGGGGCATGTAGAAGACCAATTGAAGGCCGTGTGGTGAATGCTATGGGAAAACAATGGCATGTGGAGGTAAACGTCAGATGATATATAATGTCTTTTACATATGTAAACATTAACATATTTATCTGTGATTTGCTGATCAAGGAAAGGATTATCAAAGTTTGCAGCAATGATTATAAATAAATACCTTCTCTGAATCCCTCTTCAACCTTATTATGGCTATCTTCCGCTGTGAAATAGGAGTTATTTCTTATCTTACAGAGAGCTTTGACTGTGAAACTAAAATCAGTAATTAAAGGAAGCACAGTGAGGTCCTTACAAATGAAAATTTCAGAGTGCAAAGCAGTACATGTGGAAAGGCAGTAAAGTCTGTGGCAATCATGATGTTACTGAGCATCATAATACCCTTAGGTCTTCCACAGTCACCTGCCGTGTGCATATCCCTATCGTACATGTGAGAGTTCATATTTCAAGGCCACGTACAAGGTTTAGTTCCACATATTCAATTTATTTTAGAAAGATAAACAGTTCATTCCTTCTGTTGTTTTGAAAATCTCCTCTGGGAAATAATTCCTTCACAAGAGTGTAATGATGGTGCAGATTATTTAATAACTCTTAATTCTGTTCATTGATAAAAAATGAGACTACTTTGATTTTTTTTTTGTAACTTTCGGATTGAAATTTTAAAAAGATTAAAAAAATATTATTTTAGCGGTCTAAATGTCTAAACTCTGCTTGTCAAGATGGCACAGCTAGCTCAGTAGACTTCAGTCATGTTCAGCAGTGGACTGGTTGGTTTGCTTTCCAGAAAAAATAATGTTACTCTCAAAAAATAAAAAAATGTATGTCATTTTCTTTGTAGCATTTTGTTTGTGCAAAATGTGAAAAGCCATTCCTGGGTCATCGTCATTACGAGAGAAAAGGTTTGGCATATTGTGAAACCCACTACAATCAGGTAAGGTTGCATATTTTTAAAAATTTAATTAATTGGTAAACTCACAAATTTGTTTTATTAGATAAAGATGTAAAACCATGGACATTCTGCTGTTTTGTTGAAGACAACTGTGGGTGTAATGCCAATTAGCAGATGCTCTGTTGCAGTTAATTTATACACCTTTCTCTATTCATTGGTCTGGCACTGAGAAAGAAAATTGCAGGTATTTCACAAAGGCTGGCCAGGACAATCAGTATCAGGATGTTCTTCAAACTTAGTTGTACTTAAATTGAGCTGTTAACAGGCTTTTACATGTCTGTGAGATCAGCATAGCTAATGACACCCAATCTTTTCCAAGGAGCTAAAGATTTGCCACTCAGTAACTGCAGCTGAAGAGAAACCCTAGTGAGTAGCCTGGGTTTCCTTACAGCTGTTATTCTGAGACCACTGTGTTCAAATACGCTGCACTACCCCTTCAGTCATGAGGCTGACGAAGACTTCAAAGACTAAATTTGTCAGAAGACACCACCTAGTGACCACTTGTATTTATACAGAAGTTATACATCACGGTGCCCTCTCTCTCCAGACTTCCCTTGGTTCTAGAGTCCAGCACCGTGATGTACAGGCCTTTTTTATTTAGAAGCCATCTGTGTCATGTCACATTCACCTCCTTGCTTACATAAGTACAAGAGGAGGGGTTACATTTGGGAGTTGTAAGTCATCTGCTAATTACAGGTGGATGCTTAATTTGCCAGTAATGAAGGGCAGATGATTGTTGCTGCCATAGTTGTAGTCTGTAAATGCCATGCTGTTACTAGTAATAGTGTTGCAGCCATAATGGGGCAAGTACATATGCCAGACAAGAGTTTTATGTAGAGTGGATGTCTTTTACTAGGTTAACTACTGTAGTTAGAAAAAAATACACAAAATTTTGGACACTTCTTAATTGTTCTTTTGTGGACAAATGTTAAGCCTGGAAAAAGAATGAATTATTTTTGTCCTAAAGTTTCCTTTTCTTTCTTTTTTTAAACTAAAAATAGCATTTCCATACAGTTTTTGCCACAAACAGCAGTATGTCATTCTAGTCATTCATCTAAGTCCAAATGTTAAATTGTGTGGTTAGTAACAATGCTTATGTGACACCCACTGCTGTATTTCAAATGTTCAAATGTTTAGGATCAGAGAAATGTTAAAGCAAAAAAAAATTGTATTTACAGAGGATCAAATAAAGGTAAACAAATGTGTATCTTTAATATTATCAAGACCTTTTGTGACGAGATGATGCAAAATGTACTTGGAAAACCAAACCAGACTTGCCAGCATTCTCTTTATTTTACAGGAATAAATAGGAAAGCAATTGTGCCCATCAGTTGAAATTTAGTTGTTTTGATAGTTTGAGAAGTTACCCTCGATAAAATCATTACATTAAAAATCCATTACTTCTGTTTCCTCTTCAGCTATTTGGTGATGTTTGTTTCCATTGTAACCGTGTGATTGAAGGAGATGGTAAGCACTTTTCTAACTGTTTCCTTAATGTTCGTTTATGATGGAAGTTCTCTTTAAAACTGATAGTAAGGGGAAAACAGCCCTCTGTTGAATCCTTGATTGTTTTGGAGTGAGGCTCTTCTCTGTGGTGCCAAGCAATAGGACAAGAGGCAATGGGAAGAAACTGATGCACAGGAAGTTCCACCTGAATATGAGAAAGATCTTCTTTACTGTGTGGGTGAGCAAGCATTGCAGCGGATTGTCCAGACTGGAGATACTCAAGAACCACCTGGACACAACCCCATGCAATGTGCTGTAGGATGACTCTGCTTGAGCAGGGAGGTTGGGCCAGCTGACCCACTGTGGTTCCTTCCAACCTTACCCATTCCGTAATTCTGTGATTCTCATTAAAACAAGAAACAGCCATTCTCTTGGCCAGAAATTAAATTAGAGCTGATTAGTCAGAGACCAAATGGTAAGAAAACCTTATAGCAAGCATTTCATGACAGTAGAAGACCACCCAGGGGCTGAAAAGAACTGTGAAACCACTCAGTGACATGCAAAGGCCAGGAATGCTGGAAGATGCACAGAAGTGGTTTCCTGCGCCACCAGCTTCAAAAAAGAACACATGCAAGGGAGAGAATGACCACACAGACATCTCCTCAAATGAATTTGAGGATCATGAACCAAATTTGAAAAAATATTTAGAGACTGAAAGACATAGGTGGGTACTCCTAGGCATTTTTTTAAAGTGCCTTATTGCCATTATGCCAGTTTGGTTCCTGGAGATATTTACCTGTCTATCATAGGCACCTGTCTTTTGAGAATCTAGACTGATGATGATGTCACAAAACCAGGAATGATCATATTTGGAAATACATGTCCTGTAAAAGGCAGAACTGGAAATTATTTGTTTGTTTTGTTATTGTTTTTTGTTATTGTTATTATTTGTTTTTTAGGGGAAGAGGGTGGTTTTGATAGATTTTTTGCATAATCAGCTCTGATAAAATACCAAAAGGAAATTATTCTACCTGAAATAACATTGCATTACAGCCTATATACCCCAGCCCAAAGTAAATACTGTAATAACATTAACCTCACCTCAGCCAACGCTATTAGCAAAGTGGGAAGAAACCTCTAACATGCAAAACAGGGCATAAACTCATTTATAGTCATGTAACTATACAGTAAGACTTGCATTCCAGAGATGTGCTTTCCCCAAATTTATGGACTAGACTATACCTGCAGAATGACAATGCAAAATGCTTTAAAGGAAACAGTCTTCATTTTCATTAAAATTCTACTGGAATGAGCAGAAGTGGAATTTGTCTGATAACTACTTCTCTGTATGATTGCAAACTCACCATATAATCTGACGCCCATATTGGGTGTTTTGGTCTCTGAACTGAACGGAATATAGTGTACATTAATTTCTTTATTTTCAATTTATGTCTTCAGTTACATTTTGTCTTTCATTTCCACACACAGATTTGACACTGTTGTCACAAATCATGAGAATCCAATATTGTTCTCTCTCTGTCTGGTAAAACAAACCCCTGAGGCAGACGTTTTTCAGGAGGGCCTTTGTGACTGAATTGCAGAGATGCTTGGGAGCAAAGACTGTATGATTTTTGCAAGCAGTGGAATAACTATGCATCTATGGATATGTTTGCCCCATAGTGCAGGAAAAAACTTCTGCATGACAATGGTCTGGTTCTGTTTGTTGTCAACAAAATACTGTATTTTATGAGAAAACCATCCTCCTGCATCCTCTAACTTAGATTAAGAAGAGAATTTTGGCAGGGAAAACTGGGAAAGTGTATTAAAAGAGAAGAAGAACAAGAAATGGACTGAAATACAGAACAAATAGGAAATAGTTACTTTCTCTCCAAAGCAAAGAATAAAAGTATATCCAAGTTTGTGTTGACCAAGTAATTTATCCCATGAGTCCATATTTTTGTCCACCTTGGTAGTGCTGATTTACCAGCAGTATCTTGGCTGCTGGCTTCACATTATTTTCTTCAGCTGGGCAAGTGCTACTGTTGATTGCAGTGCGGTCTGAGCTGGATCTGAGAAACAAAACTAAATGAAAACACAAACACAATTTTGCTGGATTGCTCTTCAGCTGGAAACATTTTCTGATTAAGTTGGAAACACAGCCTCAGAACCTTTGCCTGCGATCAGCATGGTATGTGATGAGGTGGAAGCAAAATATAAGAGGCAAAAGTAGGTTAAGCTGGTCTTGCCTCAAAAACAGCTTTATCAGTGCTTCGTAGCCCTGCTACACTACACTCTACATGTGCCTCCCTAGTCTTGCCATGTTATTGTTATGGTCCTTAATACTGGATACAAGGATCATGAATATGTGAGCTTAATATCCTTGTAAGAACTTTTTTTTTCTTAGCAATGCTAATTATTTCTTTTTTATTCCCATCTCCATAGTTGTGTCTGCTCTGAATAAGGCATGGTGTGTGAACTGTTTTGCTTGTTCAACTTGCAACACAAAGTTAACTCTCAAGTAAGTTTATTGATAAGTGATGCCTTCAAAACATATCACTGGTTCTCTTCAAAGTGTAGATGTTGCTATAGTGTAGTTGTTACCATTTGAAAAACATCTAAGCAGCATTGAGGAAATCTGTGCATCTTTCTTCCTATTGCTCCAATTACTATTTTAGATCTCTTTCAGCTGTCTGTTCAGCTCTTCCTTCAGTTAGTCTTCCTAACACTTCTCCTTTTCTGTCCTTTATTTTTTCTGTGTTTAACTCTAAAGGGATAAGTTTGTTGAAATTGATCTAAAACCTGTCTGCAAACACTGTTATGAGAAAATGCCAGATGAATTTAAGCGACGGCTTGCCAAACGGGAACGTGAAGCAAAGGATAAAGAGAAGCAGAAAAAGAAAAAGCCAATCTGTTTGTAAACTTTTTTGCCTTCTCACCACCATCCCTGCTCCTTTCTTCTTTGGTTAGTGCTAAGGATGCTTTTTTAAGCTTCTGCATGAATTTAAAGCCAAAAACAAAATATTTTTTATGCAGCTGCAATGTGAAATATTAACTTGTTATTTCGTTATCTTATGTTTAGTCTGTTTATCTGTACCATTAGGTTTGAAAGACTTCTTAAATTACATGGTTAGTAAATATGGGCATTTGGGTAAAAACTGTGTAACTTACTCAGCAGGGTACTGTAATCACTGTCCATAGTGTACATAACCTTGTAAAAGTAACTTAACATGTATAAATTAGAGGTTTAATTTTTTTGTTTGTGCACATTTAATAGGAGGTTCTTTTTTAATTCTTTTTTTCACTACCTCATCTGCTAAAACTTTGGGTTTTGCTTTGTTGTTTTAGGAATAAATTTGTGGAGTTTGATATGAAGCCTGTCTGCAAAAAGTGTTATGAGAAGTTTCCTTTAGAGCTGAAGAAAAGACTGAAGAAACTAGCTGAAACTTTGGGAAGGAAGTAAAGACTTCATTTGCTCTCCCCTTCCTTTTTGAAAATCTTAGAGATATTACTTGGCGGAGGGAGGTGAGGGGACAGGCTGTGTGCTGCTTTGAGGCTGCAGTCAGACAACAAATGATGATGTATGCCTTCTATCAAACCAAAATATCTTAAGATTCTCTGTTCTCTTTACATGTATGCTTATTTGTTGATAAACAGACAATGCTTCCAAACTAAATTAAATACCAGCTCGTCTGAAAGGTTTCTGACCAATAATGCAGGTCTACTGATGCAGGTGGCCCATTCTGTACACTAATCTGCAGAATTTTACACAGAGAAAATTTGCTTGTAAGCATCTGTGAAAACAAACTGTGCAAATGTGCCCAACTTTAGGGGCATATATTGTCATTTATGTTAATGAAAGTATTAACCTTCATATTAAGCATGCAGACAAAACTTGCCCAAGTCAAGTGTGTTGGGCAAGAAACCAGCATACTTTGCCTCATGGAAAAGTTCACGCTTGGATTTCAGGCTGAGTAGTTTCATTAAGGAGCTTTATTTCAGATGGTTTGAAAACTGTAGATTTCTAAATACGGTCACTGTACAATGACCTAATTCCGATAGATTATGCTTACATGATGAATGTTTGTACATCAGGCTTAGCATGACATACCTATATAAAAATGTGTTCTTATTGCAAGAAATGAGCATACTCAGAACTACTTGAATTTTGCTATATTCCTCTTAAAATAACACATTAACTTTTATATATGCTTTTGCATTCTGTTTACTTTTTGTGCCTTATTCTGCTGGACCATACATAACAGTGTTCCATTAAACATATATAGTTTTATTTTTTATTTCATATTTTTATGCAGAAACTATATAGAAGGTATTTTCAAATGGTAACATACTTTGCCTTAATTATACAGGATGTGAGAAGCATTTTACTTCAAATGTGAAGATCTGAGTTTAAAATGTAGCTTCTAGACCTCATTAATTTTCAGAAAAAATACTGAAAATGCATATTTCAATTAACTGGCAATATTACTTTTACACCTGTGAGTGTAAATATGCAAGGTTTGATCCTGCTGGGATCTACTTCTTTAGCCATCATCACGGACTGAGCTTACAAATAATCAAAATTCCATATAACTTACATTTAATTGTTTTATACTATTGACTTCTGTCCATGCAAATTTGTTATTTTTCCCTATCTTATAGAAAATACAGTTACTTAGGACTTCTTGATGGTACTACCTTATGAAGTATGCAAACTTTTTTTTAGTTTTTTTTTATATTAGTGATTTAAACAGATGTTATGTAATTACATAATAGAAAGAAATTTCTTTCCTGTTTATCAAAAATAAGTTACTTTAAAACATCTGCTTTCCAGTGTCATCAATAAAGGCCATGTTATTAAACCTTGTATCGCCTCTCTGAAATGAGTGCTTGAGAAGGGTGAGAAAGCAGTAAGGCTCTCTTGGTTCCCTGTGCTTTTGCCTGTGACTCTGTAAATAGTTCCTTATTATCCTGTTGTGTCCTTTCCTAAAGACATACGTCTGTAGTGAGTCCTAAGGTTCATAAAAGAAACCACAGTTTGTTTCATAAAGATCAGATTTATTCTTCTGGATATTTCCTGAATTGGCACAGTCAATTGGTTTTCCTAAGGAAAGTATCTTGTCTGAGTTTAAAACATGTGCCTTCCTATTAACTTCCTCTTTCCTCCTTTCACTGTAATGAAACTGTCACCCCAAATTCCCAGTTTAGTGCTAGGTAGGATATTTTTGACTGTTTTATCCTACGTAGTTATTGAATGCCAGAATATTTATAAAAGCAGTCCCTGACTGTGTTGAAGATTACAAAAGCTTAAAATGTCCCCAGAAAGCGTTTACATAACTAGCCCTGTTGGACTGTGCCATGGGTCCAGCAGACCATACTCAGCAGTGCTTCCAACTTCTAGGTTTTTCACATTACACTGGCTGTACATCTTTTCCTTCAGCCTATGTGTGCCCAACCTTACTGCTCAGAGTTGGGAAGGGTCTCTAACCCTGAGGCTAAATGGCAAGACCTCAATCACATCCACACTGCTCGGGGTTACATCCATCTACAGGACAGTGGCCTTGGGACTGCTCTCCACTCTGGTAGCCCTGGGGCCCTGACTCAGGGTGAGTTTTCCATTTTCAAGTTCCTTATGGTGAACACTGTTGCAGTTCACCAAGGCAGTGGTTTCTGTTTCATGAACACAGGCGTGTGTATCTCAGATCCCAGGATGTAGCGCTGAGAGCATCTGGGGGTACTTGAAGGTTGAAAGCCTGATGAAGCATGGCAAAGTACTGGTTGAAAGGGACTGCTGGAGATCAGTTAGCCCAGCCAGCTGGTCAGAGCGGGTCTAACTTCAAAGTTGGATCAGTACAGAAGCCAAGCCGGGAGCATTGACACAGAAGGATATTTCACAGGCCTCTGTGGATAGTATGTTTCAGTGCTTCATCACCCTCATGGTGAAAATGTTTTTTGTTATTAGTGAAGTCCGACTTCGAGTGGAGAGTTCCCCAAATCCATAGAGCTCTCCTGGGAGCTGTCTGTGGTGTGAACTGTCATTGCAATAATACCCCTGGACGTTGTCATGAAAAGGATTAATTAAAAGAAGTTGAAAAGCAGAGCCAGGGAGTTAGGTAGCAATTAGCCTGGACAATTACAGGTCTGGTGTAGAAGCTCACTTCCTGGCCCATTGGTATTATAATTATTTTGCATAGCTGCACATTATTTCCTGAAAGATGTAAAGGCTATTATTGATTCTCTACCCATGACCCCTGCAAAGTCTCTCAAAGAGGCTGTGAGCCTGGGATTTGGGAATGGATGCCTCAGAAGCTTTGCCCCTTCCTGCTGCATTCATCAATAATGTGTGGACAAGAGAAATTCCTTCAGAAGCCTCTGTTTATGCTAACAGTAGGGAGCACTCCAGAAAGCCCAGTGGATGTTGCTGCAGGGGGAAGTAGCTGAGCCTACAGCCTTTCTGCTGCTGGCACTGGCAAGCTTTATGCGCTGTTCCAATGGATAGGGAGTGAGCTGAGCTGAGCACAGTGAGGTTGCACAGATAGCACTAGATCAGTGCTGTCCTGCCCTGCGTTGTGACCACCGGGGACAACATGGGAGGTGCCACTTCCACAGGGCAAGACAGTACCAGTGTCAAAGTACTGGACTTAGTCTGTACAAAGGCAACTTCCTGTGCCTCCCCATCAGCTGAAGAGCAGTAGCATTCTCCAGAGAGCCAATTGAGTAAGCTCTAGTGTTCTTCCCTGCACCAGCACCAAGACTTCTATTACTTAGCCTGGCAGGTGCAGATAATAAATTGTTTAGTAACTCCAGCTATAGACACACCATTAAAAAGTAAAGAGAAAAAAAAGAACTTTTTTTGGGGGGGGGAGGGGAATTAAGTCCAATTTCTAAATAAATCACCATTAATAGAAGAAATAACAAGAGAGGCTTATTTTGTTCAGTCAAGGTGTTACATGAATGCTGGTGATCTCCTTATAGGAACAAGTTGTCTATGCTTCCTTATTTTTCTTGCAAAGAGGGTAAGAGCTGTGGGACTGTAAGTAATTTTTAGGTGTAGCAGGAATCATATGATGGTCAATGGGTTGTTTGAGAACTGGAGAAATTTTTAATGACATTTCTTCAGAGACAGAGCCCAGTGGCCTCATTTTGACCAAAGCATCTGAACTGGCAGGAGAGATGGCTAATTTCAGTGAGTAGAATCTGAGGCTGCCTGCTGGGAATTTCCCCACGGGACCATCCATCCTTGAGCCACCAAACTTGTACAACTACAACTTGTAAATCCATCCTGCCTTGAAGGTTGCTGATCTTGTCTTCTGGTCCCTGTTCCCAGCTGTACTTTAGAGCTTAATTGTTTAATTATACTATTCACAGTGTCTGGAAAATAAAAGTTTCTCACCACAGCTGCTACAGTATTTGGAGATTCATTTTTTTTGGAGGTGGGGGTCTCAGTGATAAGACCCTTATGCTTACGGATTATAGTTGCTGTGAACCACCTGATACAGAAATAGAATGTTGAGGGTTCGAAGGGAACTTAAAGATCATCCAGTCCCAATCCCCACTGCGATGTGCAGGGAAACCTCCCGTGAGACCAGGTTGCTCAAGGCCTTTTCCAACACTGCCTGGGTGGAGACATCCACAACTTCCCTGGGAAACCTGTTCCAGTGCCTCACCACCCTCACAGTAAAGAACTTCTTCCTACTATCTAACCTAAATTAAAAAACCTAACTCTTTCATTGTGAACCCGTCACTCCTTGTCCTATGGCTACAGCTGCTGATGAAGAATCCCTGGCCTGCTCCTCCGCCGCCTCCCAGCAGGCGCTGGAAGGTCGATGTGAGGTCTCCACACAACCTTCCCTTCCCCGGCCAGGGCAGCACCGGCTTTCCCAGCCCCTCTTCGGAGGGCTCCGGTCCCCTTGTCAGCTTCCAGGCCCTCCTCTGGGCTCGCTCCACCAGTTCTGCGTCCTCCTTATGCTGGGGGCACCGGAACTGGTATATATATATATACACCATATTATTTAGGTGATATTCTCACGTAACACATTACTACATATTACTCAGGTGAGAGTTATATGGCTTTAGTGAGGCAGTTTGAGGCGAGGAAACGCTAAAGCCGGGTTTCACACACAGATTTCCCCTGGCTCCACAGGAGCTCTACTAACAGGTAATTAGTTGTTCAAATATGTATACACATATAACCACACCTTTTTGCATAATTTTAGATTTNCTCCGCAGGCTCCCGCGCCGTGCCCGGCGCCTCGGTGCTCGGACCTGGTCTGCTCGGCCCGTCCTCATCCGTGGCGGTAAGAGGAAAAGGGATCTCTGTCTGGAGGGGTGTCTCTCTGGAGACACTCAGACTTCCCCTGGACGAGTTCCTGTGTAACCTGCGCTAGGTGACCCTGCCTTGGCAGGGGTGTTGGACTAGGTGATCTCCAGAGGTCCCTTCCAACCCTAAATATTCTGAGATTCTGTGAGTTACGGTGTCTGTGAAAGTATCTCATATTTACTCGGGGTCTTTAAGTCGAGAGAGGTAGGGGAAGCTGCTGAGAGGAAGGGCTGTGAGGTTTCGCGTACTGAATGTGTTTTCCCTAACTGGGAGCAGTGATTTACCAGAGCTGTGCACCTACTTTTTACACCTGGTAAGGCCTAGTGTAGTTTTAGTCTACCAGCTCTCTGAGTACAGAGTTCTTCAGTTTTGTGAGAGTTTAGTTCCTGTGTTTCTCAAGTTTTGTCTTCGTCAGAAAAAGATTCCGGAGTTTCTCTTTCTCAGGAGAAGAATGGAAACAAGGAACCCATGAGACACTTTCAGTTTCCGTTTATATGTGGTGTGATTAATATTCTTGTCTGTATAGCCCTATTAAGAGAGGGAGAACTGGGAAAAAAATCTGTTGTATTTTAGTGACTAGACAGAAGGATGAGGAATTCTGCATGCCTTTTTACCATTTTTCATTATATCTGGAAAATGTCATAGTGAGCAGTCAGATGCAATTCGTGCGAGTTACTTAATCCTGAAAGATCCCGTTCTGCTGCTCTGAATTGATCTTATTGTGGAGTTAGAATATTCAGCAGTGTTGTATAGTGTGAATGCATCCATGTTCACCACTGTGCAGAGGGGCCTTTATGCACGGCCTGTGTACATCATCTTTATTTGTACATCTTTCCCAACAGTAACAAAGTTGTTCTGTGGATCGTGTAATTGATTTGAGTGCTGTTTAGACCAGACTATGTCAAGGACATCACTGTCAGAATCGTGGGTGCTCTTTACTTGTTTTGATACTCCTACTGAACTCAGCAACAAAGTAAAGCCTCTCCTGTTGTGCTTAAGACCAATTGGGGCATATTTAGGGTTTTTTTCTTTGTTGTATTTTTTTTTTAATTTTTTTAATAAGTAATGCTTACAACTAATTGTATAAGCACATTCAGTGGTGGAAAATGTTACTGCTTTTCTTGTTGCGTTGATTTTAGGAGGGGGCTGCTTATAAGACTGCACAGCATTTATTTTGAGGTTTCTTTTCATCCATGTTTAAAAGGAGATGCCAAATATGACTCCACTGTGACAAATTTCAGTGTTGTCTTTTTATAACAGACTTCAAAAATATAGGCTGAAAACTTGAATTTAGGAGGCCTTCTTTCATTTTTAACCACTTTTTAACATTTTGCATGAATAGTGCTGGTGAGAGAGGGAGGGAGACTAATAATTCAAATGTATTTAAAATGTACACACTTCTTTGGAATCATAGATGTAACTAGTTCCATTTTTTTTTTTTTGTTCAAAAGCAAACTCTGCTTTTGAACTGATATTGGGAGTTCAAGCTTTAAATTTGTCTGGTTTACTTCTACCTTCAGGTTTTTGCTTGTAACTTTATCAGTTCTTTAGCTTGTTTCTTTCCTTCTGTTCCTGCTTCTGCCATCTTGCCCTCTGCCAGTCCTCTGTTTTTCTTTTGCCTTTGTTACTTCCTTGTTCTACCTCCCAAAAAATACCTTTGAAGATGTTTCACCTTTTGCCCATGGAGTATATATGTTCAAATTATTTTAGTCAGAAATAAACTACTGCATAAATACAATTCTTGCCCAAACTGAAAATGACTTAAAAATTGCTTTTTCCTCAAGTATATTTAAGCAGTAGTGTCTGAGGACAGTATTCTGCAGCGAGGCTAAATGACAGATCTCTCTTGGTTTGTAGGATACTTTTTTCCTTGCTACATTGCAACAAAATAAAGTAAATATAGCTGACCCTATTCTTCCACTCTGTTTAATGAGGAGGGTATGAAATACCAGATGTATAAAGGCTTGTTGCTTTCTTCAGTTGTAATCTCTATTTTGCCTAGTAGTATTTGCCAATTATAGCAAAACCTTTTTATTTTTAAACCTACATCTTTCAAAAGCAGACTCTTAAATATAACAAGTGGATTTGAGTTAATAACTAATTGTCAAATTCAGTCACCTGAGTATTAGGCATTGCTGAAAAGAAGGGTCACACTTTGGAATTATTTTTGAAGTACTGTATGTCTAAAGTGTTTGTCATGGTTTTTCTCCTTCAGAAATCGATGAAAGGATTCCTCTTTGCTAAGCTGTATTTTGAAATAAAAGAATATGAACTTGCTAAAAGGTAATATGCATTGTTGTATGCTTGTTTTTTTGTTCTTTAGAATGTAAAAGAAAAGCTACGTTAATATGAAGTAGACCGGAGAAACCAAGGTCAATATCATGCTGCTTTAAGGTAGCAGTAAATGTGGATACTGAGTGCTGTTTAAATACTTGTAAAACAATAACTTAAAAGAAGGTTAGTTGTGTGGTTCTGAAAAACTTCCCTGGCTGAGGTAGCTTTTCCCCCAACTTCATTGTATTGAGTAGTTCTTAACAATTCTGCAAACTCCTGCTTTTGGGTTTTTTTTAATAAACAGAGAAGCTGTTGAGTAAGTAGCATTAGTAGGTCTATAAGCCATGTTACTGCTAATTTAAAGGTCTGGACAAAGTATCTGGAACAAAACATGTCTATACTTCCTGTATGGTCTGGCTAAAGTATCTAGAAAAAAATACATCTGTACTTCCCTGTATGGCAGATTAAGTTACCTTTATAGGTCAAGGTGGGAGGGGGAGTATTACTTAAAAATAATGGTCAAGTAGCTGACTTTTTTTTTCCCCCGTCATAGATACATATCTTCATACCTCAATGTACAAGAGAGAGATCCCAAAGCACACAGATTTCTTGGACAGATTTATGAAGCTGAGGATAACATAGAAAAAGCTTTTGGGTGCTACAAGGTAGGTATTACACTGATCCCTAATATTCTGCTTTGTTTCTTTGTAAATGGACTTCTAAAATCCTTCTGTGCTGAACATTCTCAAACCTACAGAAGAAAGCATGCTTCTGGGAAAACTGTATTACATTTGACAATGGAAAGCATAGGAAGCACTGCAGAAAAGATTCTTGACTTGATATCACTTGCTTCAGTAGTATATTTTTAAGTTGCTTCTTTGGTTTTTTCTTCTGGACTTGATCTTTGTGCTTTCTGCTGTTAAATTCTCCCCATATCATACACTGCAAACTGTGATGACAGCTGCTATAGGACTGCAGGCCTAGTATGTTTTTGGTTGATTGGTTTTGGAGGGACAGAAGAGAAGGACAAATCTAATTTTGATTAGGCAAGCGTATAAATGTCAAATTCCCAGTCGGAATGCCTTTGTTCTGGTTTTGGGGAGAGAGATGATGTGCTCAGAAGTCTGGCCAATACACCTCTGTGGAGTGCTGTCACACTTCTTAGACTGTCTTTATTTTTTCATTTTGGAGTTTTGACACCTGGCTGGACTAGACATGCTGCCCATATGTGACAGTAACTAGTGGTAGATAGAGTGGAGCTGGCTTTTGCATTATTTCTCTTAATGTTCTTCTGAATTCCAGTAGTTGCATCTGGGTGCTGTGAACTAGTGGTGGCATTTGGAAAGGCTTTTCTTATGTATTCTGTTTTCATAGGTCTAATTAATTAGAATAACTGATTCTGTTTGTGGAGGTATAACTCCTACCTGTTCTATATGGATCATAAGATCAAGTTACTTTTTTTTTCCTCCTGTGTGTGCATGGGAAAAACTAGCGTTCTGTGGAGTTGAACCCAACACAGAAAGATCTCGTATTGAAGATTGCAGAGTTACTATGCAATAATGATATTACTGATGGAAGAGCAAAATACTGGGTTGATAGAGCTGCTAAGCTCTTCCCTGGGAGTCCTGCTATTTACAGGTTGAAGGTAAGTTCAAAATTACCTCTGTTCTGTGCCTTGAAGAAACTTTCTGCATCTGACCAGAGTGCTTTTTGCATGTTACCTCAAGCAAAACTCTTCCTGGCTAAATTGTTTTAGAATCTTTAATATTAAAATTACTACATACTGCGTTCTTTGTAGTCTCCCATTTTTGTCTAGCTTTCAAGAAAGCTGCTGTTACAGGCTTTCATACCCTTTTAAATGTTGCAGTGTTAATACTCTTCAAAAATGCTGAGAAATTGTTAGTTATCACAGTGAAGAAATTAAGACTAGATAGCCATTACTTGTTCTTTCTATTGTGTCACTTGCAGGAAGGTGCCAGGCCTGTGAACTTGGACTTGCTTGCTTTACACTGCTTTTATGTTTTTAAAGAAGCATTATGATCAGCTTTGCAGAATGTGAGAAATGCTGTAATTCTCAAATACTGTGTAAATGCTTTCAGCCATGCCATGTCACTTTTGCACAGGTATATTAATTTTGTGTAGCTAGGCAGCAGCCACATTGAAGTCTCAAGATATTTTTTGGTTTTATTTTTTTAAAGCAAGGTAGTCTATGTCAAGGTATTCTGTCATTGAACCAAGTGGTTTGAGAAGCATTTCTTACTCTTGGTAAGAGGTAAACTCTTGCAAGGATTTTCTTCAGTGATCGTTACCTATATTTTTAAATATATGAGTATTTCATCAAACTTTATGTAATACCTGAAAATTATGAAGAGTAGTGTAGTTTGAGTAACGCAGCCGGTGTAGTGAAGGAAAGAAAACTGGTACTGTAGTTGCTCAAGAGACTCATGTGGTAAATGAAATATTAACGTGTTGTCTTCATGTTTTAACAGGAGCAGTTACTGGATTGTAAAGGTGAAGATGGGTGGAATCAGCTTTTTGACTTGATTCAAGCAGAACTTTATGCAAGACCGGATGATGTCTACATAAACATCAGACTAGTTGCACTCTATCGTTCAAATAATAGATTAAAAGATGCTGTACTCCATTGTCAGGAGGCAGAGAAGAAAATACCTTTGCAGTCAAGCTTGGAATGGTGTTCCTGTGTTGTAGAGACATTTGAGGTGTTTAATCATATTTTGATCCTGTGATAGTCTTCCATATCTTTTTATCTGGTCTATTTCTCTTAGTGTCATTACTCTGACAGCTATTTCTCAAGGGATTTAACTCCTTCAAATGCAAGTCTACTGAAACCAGTGGAATTACAAAATACTTCTTGTGTTTTTTGTTTTTTTTTTAAATTGGAATTTTCTCCCTAAAATTAAGCTTTATAGAGCTATTGAGTTTCTAACTACAAAAGCCAAGTTAGATACAGCAGTTCCATTAGGGGTAAAATTGCTCAAGCAAATAGTTCCCTGGAACTTTGCTGCTGAAGAATATGTTAAGATCTCACCTGTGAAACTGGATTATGCAGTAAATGCTACTAGTGTGTTTTGGAGAAGTACTGCCCTTGCCTTCATGGAAGGATGACTGTTCCTTATCCTGTGATGAACTTTCTTCTTTAGGAATATCTGGAATCTTTACAAGACTTGGAGTCTGATAAAAATAACTGGAGAACTATCAAGAAAGATCATCTGCTGGCCTATTCCAGCTTTGTCAAACTGACACTTTCTTCTAGAGATGTTCAGGAATGCAGAGAGGCACTTGAAAGGTATTGTTCAAACTTTCCTGTAGTAAAAAACCCAAAAGCCTCTAGGAATTGTTTGGGGGTTTTTTGTTTCTGGGTTACAGAAATCTGCCAAGCTTCTATTTCACAGCTTAATTTTTTTGGATGGGAGAGAAGATTCTCTGTACTGGCCACTAAGAAGGGCTCTTACGAGGTGTGAACCCCAAGCTGTCTTCTGACACAGATGCAAGCCTTGTTTGAATAGACAGCACACAGACATGGGGAAGACTCATTGATATCCTGGGTCAATTAACTTTGTACCTTCTTTCCCTTCTGTAAGAAAACAGTGTTCGGTGCTTCAGCAAGTGACTAATCCAGATTCTCCAGACAGTTGGAAAAAAATAGCCACCCAAAGAACTCACAACAATACAAACAAATCTGCAAAATAACCCTCAAACTGAAAAACCAAACCCACCTCTTGTGTATCAGCTTTGTCCTGGTTATTTTGTTCTAAATTAACACAACAGGCTGGAATAGTTAGGAACTTTGTGTAAATAGTGTAATTGGGGTGGGAGGAAACCACCTGCACTAAGAACACCCTCCTTCAGATAAAACTAGTGGTATTAGAGCTGGCTTCAAGGTTTACCATCTGTGGTGCACACAGAATAGTACAAAACAGTGTTTGTATTCAGTGTACTGATTAAGGTCTGTGTTTTTCTTGCTATTATCTTCCATTTTTTACTGGCTTTTACTGACTATTTTTTACTGGCTATTATATTGCCTTTTGCAAAAATATTGTCTGTATTGCTTCAAACACTCATGCAAGATTTAACAGACAATGGATGAGGAATATTTAATACCCAAGTATGTTCCGTTTTATTTTTCTCTTTTAACATTGACCATCTTGTTTTTTCTGCTGCCGATTTATTAGAGCCTTTAAAGTGTTTACATCTGAAGCATTTCCAGGTCATGGCAATGCTAACAGCCAGTATAGTTTTGTCCAGTAATTGAAAGAGTTTATAATTGTTTTCTGGAAAGCCTCTCCTGAGTGGAGGTTGTATACTTGTCTACAGCTACTAAAATTTCTATAGTGCCTTCTGCTTTTGAAGAGCCTGTCCCAGAGTATTTTGAACATTTCTGATAAATGAAGGAAAGAGCAGAGTGAATAGTGCCTCCTGCATGTCTCTACATCTGCATTAGTGAATAGGTTTATCCATGTAGTTCAGGAGAACACTTTTGAAAGTAGGTGTTCAAAAATGTGCTGAAAAAGACTATATATATCTAGGTACTGTTTAGTATGTTTACTTTCTAGTGACTTGGGTTTAAGCAATAGAAACAGGACTGACCGTTGACTCACAAAGTTACTCAATTCACAGTTAAATAGCATGAACCAAAATCACCTGCTATAGCTTTTACCAGGACTCTGTTTAGAATGAGACTTCTCTACATTTTAGTTTTGATCGAGCGCTTCAGTCAGTGAAACCATATGTAAATGGGGCTGATGAGTTGTCTCGTACCTATGTGGAAATGAAAGGACAGCTGTACATGCATGCTGGAACTTTGCTGTTGAAAATGGCCCAACACAATGAGGCCCAGTGGAGAGCTGTGTGTGAACTAGCAGCATTGTGTTATCTCATAAGTTTCCAGGTAAGTGACTTTTTTGGTTTCTGTGTTTAGTTGATGAAGTTCTTGAAATCTTCTTGCTGTGCTCATGTTGAACTCCTGTATTCCTGAGATGAACTAGTGTTTGCGTATCTAAAGGAGGACTCTGTTCTCTTTCACAATTGTTTAAAATGTTTCAAATGAAAATGTTAGAAGTATACCTTCAGCTGTTTCCCTTGTCAGACTAACCTGATTCTTAAAGGTTAATGAATTTATTTCCTGCGTTATATTCCCTTTTCTGTAATGCAGTTGAATACATATATTGAGTGTTATTGCTATAGGGAGAGAAGAAAAGGAATTCAGTTGTTCCCATATACTTGTTGTGTAGACAGCAGAATTAAAAATATTAAGATTCTTTGCCTTGATCATCTTTTTTACACCATTGCTTGCATTCCAGGTATTACTTGCTCTTGTTTACACTTAATATTACTTTTAATAGCTATAATTGCACATCTATGGGCTTTGGGTGGTTTCTGTGCTCTCTTCACCCACCGCACACCACACAGAAACCCATCCCTAGATATATGATGCAGTACCTTCAGAATGAATGATGTCTATATTCCTGTAGTTTCCTAATACTATAAAGATGCTCCTTTCTTAATTTCTAAGATTCATTTAAATATTCTGCCCCTACTGTGAAAAGGTGTGACAATTTTCTCCTTACTTCACCAGGTTCCTAAACCAAAGTCAAAACTAATAAAGGGGGATCAAACCGGACAAGACGTGCTAGAAGTGTTGGCCTGTGATCGAAAAAGCCAGTCTGGTAATAAAAATAGCTGCATAGTTCCAGTTTAGTGTTACAGAGTTACTGTGAAGGCTGTGATTTGTTGAAGAACACATACGTCTTGTAACGTAACATTACCACTCCCAGATGCAATAAAGCCGCCTAGATTCTGACTACATATGTAAAACAAAATACTGGTTTGGTTCAAACACCAAAAGGTTTTTTTCCCCCTCTTAAGCATGCTGGTAGAGAGTGTGTTTTGTTTTTGTTTTTTTTTTCCCCAAGATTGGTTGTTTTTTTTCCTCCTTTTTGACTCTCCAGTACACTAAAGTAGACTTGAACTTTTATGGTCTCCTAATCTACTGGAAATTGCTTCTGCCTGCTGATATTATTTTACAAGTATTGTAGCCCCAAGAGGAAAAGAAAATATTACTGTTTGTTTCCCTGACTTTTTTCACCCTTTTACTTGTTCAACAGCTTTGTTCTTTTTGCTACTAAGTACAGGCAGTTTTTCAGTCTACAAAATTCATGCAGGACCTAAATGAAAACAAATGAACCCACTAGATATCAGGTTCAGTTATTTCTTAGTGGATTTTGTTAAGACAGGCTTCTGCATGTATTGTAGCTACTTATTTTAATGTCAGTTGCAGTGCCCCTAGAATAGTAATGGTAAGATGGCTTTGTTTTCTCAAAGAGCTGGATTTACAAATACCTTGGGGTTGTTGTCACTAAGAGCTTGAAAAGCCTATGTGCTGAAACACTGACCTAATTACAGGGAGAAGGTCTCTTAGCAGTGTGTAGGTTTCATAAGGGGAAATCCTGATTCCTGCCCAGCCTTCAGTAGCAGAGTAGTCCAGTGTAGCAAATACTACTTTCTTCGTGTTCACTACTTTGTTAATTCGAAGTGTGTTTCTGTTTTCTAGGTCATATGCTGCTGAACTTAAGTCATGGCAAGCAAGACTTCTTTAAAGAGATTGTGGAATCATTTGCAAACAAGAGTGGTTCATTTACATTGTTTGATAGCCTGTTTGAGAGTGGAGCTTCTAGGGAGAGATCTTTTGTTGGCACAGATGATATTGGAAATGTCAGTACACAAGCACCAGTGCAAGTGGAACTCAATAAATATGATATAGGTAAGAGGTGTTACTTTTGGAGACTCAGCACAACTTTGTGTAGTGGAAGTTCTTCTACAAATGCTTTGTATTGCAACAGAAGACAAATAATACCTGGAATTGCTGTCCAAAGTTGCCCTAATGTCCTAGGAAAAACTTATGCTTTATTGCAAAGTAAAGAAGTGCTTCATGAGTAATTCCTTCAATATTTCTGGAGAAGTAAATAGGTTGGCTAAAATTAGTTGCCTGTTGGACTGAATAAGGTGAGGATGGAAGTGGAAGAATTTGAGAGTCACCCCCTCAGAAGCTCAAGGAGTTGTCTTTGAGCGCTTAGATGAACTTAATATGTTTTGGCTAATCTAAAGTTTGTAATCCTTCATAAGTGAAAGCTGGAATCCTGATGCTCATTGGTCTGTAAAGTATCTTTGGCTGCTCTGACAGAGTGAAATGTGAAACCCAGCTTTGATCAAATACAAATCTTGATGACTTGTAGGAAGTTGACATTTGTGTCCAACCTTGTTCTTGCACAGGTGCTGTTCGAATGCACAATGGGAGTCTCCAGCACCTGGTGTGGCTTGGCTTGCAGTGGAACTCTATGTCAGTCTTACCCCCGATACGCAAGTGGCTAAAACAGCTTTTTGACTTGCCCCAAGAAACATCAAGACTTGAGACAGATGCTCCTGAATCCATTTGCCTGTTAGACCTTGAAGTAAGTAAGCTTCTCAAGTGTTTTAATGTACCATACAAATTAAGTTTTTCAGTGTTTATTACCTTTTATTTATTTTTATAAAAACAGGTGTTCCTACTTGGGGTGGTATTCACTAGCAACCTACAATTGCAAGAGAAGTTTAATTCTCACTACAGTGCACATCAGCCTCAATTCTTACCATTGCCAGTGTGCAAACAACTCTATACTGAAAATCAAAGATCCTGGTGGGATGCTGTTCGTACCCTTCTTCAGAGAAAATCAGTGTAAGGCTTTTTCAGTTTGGAAATGTTTGATCAAGCCTTTAGGGAATTTCTTCTACAACAGCTTTGATTGGTCTCAACAGATTTTTGTAAAATTAGGATTTTTTTGAACATTAAAGCTTTGTTCTAGTAGATATTTGATATGCTTGAAAGATTTCTAAAAAAGGAATTTTAATTTCTAGCAATGCATTTCTAAACAAGAGGCAGGTTAGAAGTAAAACCCTGGGCTGTATTCATCAAGTAAATGTTATGTGAACAGATGAGAAACAGAAAATCCTAATGAAGAAATGTTTCTTCTGATACTCAGGCCAGGAACAGCAGCAAAACTGAGGCTTATTGTACAGCATGGCATAAGTACGCTGAGAACACTGGAGAAGCATGGCCTGCAACCTGCCTTAATCATACACTGGGCAAAAAGCTTGCAAAAAACAGTAAGCTGAGATTGTTTTTAAATATGTAGAAGTGTTTTTCTCTGTTTTCCAAACTATGAACAACTCTGGGGGGCAGGGGGTCAGATCAGTGTGTATTATTGAGAACAGTTCATTTTATTAGGCACATTCGTTGCTCTAGTCACCTATAAAATACTGGTCTTGAACTGTAATGTAATTTTGTACATGTATGTTACTTCATGTAGCTACTTTGCTTAGTGTCAGAGAAGGACTCTTGGAACTTTAAAATCAAACAAGAGAAGGATATATCTGAATAGCATTTTGACTTGAACTTGTTGAAATAACATGTGCTTCTGTTCCCTTTTCTTCACCAGGGAATTAACCTGAACTCCTTCTATGACCAGAAGGAATACATTGGACGAAGTGTGTACTATTGGAAGAAAGTTTTGCCTATGCTGGAAACTATCAAAAAGAAGAGGAGTATTTCTGAACCTACTGATCCTCTTTTCAAACACTTCCATAGTGTAGACATTCAGGTACAAATTGATTAAGCCAAGGCTGAAGTAAGAGAGAGTCTATGTCAGAAACTTACATAGTGGATGGATTTTTGTTTACATTGTGCAACTCATGTTGCTATTGCTATGAAACTGTTAATGATGAGATTTGGTAATGTTAGTGTTTGATAAAGGGGGGAAATTCTCTCCTTACAACTTTAGTCTTACCTTTAGAATGGTGTTTATGATTGGAAGGCACTGAACACACTTACTATCAACTTTCATGAAAAAGAATTCTCCCTTTATTGTAGGAAAAAATGTCATTTTCTTGTTAGGTATAAATTGTCCTTCACTTTATTTGTAGGTGTTTCAGGTTGCAGCATATGAAGAAGAGGCACATATAGCATTTGCGATGTTGGATGCAGTTGATGGCAAAACTGATGATGCTTTGTTAGCCTTTGAAGCTATTGAGAATGTGGTTTCATACTGGAATCTTGCCATGGTAAGTTTGTAAAGTTGTATTACCCTGAAATGGTTTTCTTTTTTCAGTTGCTTTCTGATTGAAACTAATTAATCTGCATCTTGTTTTTTAGATTTTCCAACGAAAGGCAGAAGAGATTGAAAATGATGCCATGCTGCCAGAAGAACATGAGGAGCACAAAACTTATCTTCTTAAAGCCAAGTATTATCTCATGAAGATCATTGCAGAAAGCTCCTCAGATATGTCAGTAACAGAGAAAGTAAGTAATTTTTCCTTAAAAAAATTCTTTCAAGATATGCAGTGGCTTAGGTTACTGCAGTTAGATTAGCTTTTTTAGACCAGTCCTTGCATTAAAGCAGGTTAAACTCTGGGTATCTTCTGTAACCTACCAGATCATATAATATCCTGGTTACTCTGTGGATGAAAGTTTTAAACAATTATTTTTTGCCCCTGTCTTTTTCTAGAAGTTGATAATTTGGAAAAAATATAATGGCTTGTGTGAATTGTTTTCTTATGTGAATCCTAATAAATTTAGAGCTTTTCTGAAAAGGCACTATTTTTATAATGAAAGCCTTGTGAATTGTCCAGCCAGAATTCTGAATGTAATCTGTCTGGCTCTGAGGGAGAATTTCAGTCATGATTAATGTTTCAAATAATTTTCTAGCTGCCAGTGTCTATTGAAACTGTGAGGGAAGTGCTAGATACAGTGATCCAGGAGCTTGGAGAGAATGGTGAAGAAGGAAGTCTTGCCTTCAGAAATGGTCTGTCACGAACTATAGATTCAGCAGTGAAACATTCCACCCCATCACCAACTAAGTTCTCTCTTTCTCCAACTAAGAGCTACAAGGTATGTTGGCCATATTATTTCAGTGAATCGTTATATTTGAAGAAAAATTCACAAGATTCCATAAACTTTTTTTTCCTAGTTCTCTCCTAAAGCTCCTCCTCAGTGGGCAGAAGATCACAAATCCATACTTCAAATGATTTGTCAGCAAGTGGAAGCTTTAAAGGTAAAAATTTTGTCACCATATTCAATGTAAAGCAGTTGGCCTTTTAGTTATGGTGAGGCTCTAGTGATAACAGCATGGGCTAACTTACAGTTCTTAGGATTATTTTCTGTAAATATCTGTCTAAAATGAATACAGAGTACATCTTTTGCTTAAAAGCTCCTCTTTGGACTTGGGGAGGGGCACTGAGGCAACCTGTCTGAGGACTTTATGCACAGAGTTCTGCTTTTATCAGCTTGATTCTCATCCACTTGGCTCTGTTTGTTGGGGTTTTTTTTACTGCCTTGTTCTGGCTTTGGAACACAGTGTTAGCACTCTGTACTGCATGGGCAGATCTTGCATGATTCTGGCAGATGCTTTGTGGGAATTTCTTAAATTACCACCACCATCAGGCTTGAAAATGCCTGAAATAGCAAAAGGCTAGGGATCATGTTTTCTTCTACAAATACCTGTACTTATACTCTCACTTGGAACATTGTCTTGACAGAATGAAATGCAAGAAATGAAACTTAATAATTCCAACACAAATACACCTCCTCGCTGGCCTGCTGAAAACTATGGAACAGATACAATGCCAGACAGTTATCAGAGAGCACAAAATCTTCACGAAGCACCATTAACAGGCAAGTTGCTGCAGAATTTGTGTCTAAATGGTTCTAAATCAAGTAAGACTTCTGAAAATAGTGCCAAAATGTTTAAATGATTCACAATTAAAAACTCATTACTGAGGAGAGTCCATTTAAAACAACAACAAAAAACGAAGTGTAATCTCTTTGTTTTCCTGGTGTTCCTTTTTAGTTGCTACCACTGGCCCGTCTGTGTTCTACAGCCAGTCACCTGCCTATAACTCTCAGTATCTTCTGGGAACTGCTGCAACCAATGTAACACCAACAAAGGTGAGACCAAATTACTCACCTTAGTTGCTTTCAGTGATCTACTGAAAATGACTGCTTTTGATTCTATACATAGTTCGATGTAATTGCGGTTCCTTATGCAGAATTTGATCAACTTGGACTGCTAGGGATTAACTGAAAATTTGTTTTTCTGCCTAATTCTTGGGATTTGGAGTTTGGGAAGAAAAGCCAGCAAAATATCTGCTATATGTTAGTATGTTTCTCCTGCAGGTTATGTATGATAGCACTTAAGTATCCCCCCCTCAAGCAGTATGGCAAAAGAAAATGGGGTTTTCAATGTGTTTTTTTCATAAAAAAGCAACTGACTTGTATTGTGCTCCATTTTCAATGCTTGTTTTCAAATGCTCTTCAAGGTTTAAACTAATCAGTTTAAGGTAAAACTAGTTTAGATTTAAAGTTGTATGAAAGTGTGCCCTCCTTTTAAGACTACAGGTTATGCAGGCTTCAGTGCAGTAAGATTTTGTCCTCTGTGTTACCATAATAAGCAAAGTGCTCGTTTTCTGCTTTTTCTTTAGCCTCCTGTCTATGGCATGAACCGACTTGCACCTCAACCACATATATATTCCTATCAACCACCGATGCATACACCACCTCTGCAAAACACTTCTGGCTGTATGTTTTCCCAAGAAATGTATGGCCCACCTCTACGTTTTGATTCCCCTGGTACTGCACTGATTTCTCCTCGTGCGAGTGATGACTATTACAATTACAGTGTTCCACAGGCAAACACAAATCCAACATTGCCTAAACCAGGCTATTTCACAAACCGTTCAGTCACGCCACCAACTTTAAAGCCTGCAGAATCAAAAGTGATGCCTAAATTTGGACAACCAGGAACAACTGAAGGATCAAAAACACCTCTGCCAACACCAGCACAGCCAAGTCAGACGCCAACTTTTAAATTTAAACCTAACTTCAAATCTAATGATGGAGACTTTACCTTTTCTTCTCCCCCTCAAGTAACACCACAGCCTCTTAATGCATCTTTTAATAACAGAGAAAGCCTCTTGGATCTTCTGACATCTGATAAACCTTTACAGGATGATAGATACATCGAACAAAAGCCAGTTAATGATCACACAAATAGTTCAAGAAATATTTTCAATTTTAGCAATAAACATATTCCAGGCATCTCTCTTAGAGAAAACATGGGACAAAGTGGACACAAAAACCTGGGTTTTGAGAAGAATGATACGTTTAGTATTCAAGAAGCAAGCAAGCCTGTATTTATGACTTCAAATTCTGATTTGGCCAATAGAAGTCATGAAACAGAGGGAGGAAGTACACATGGTGGAGATGAGGATGATGATGGTCCTCATTTTGATCCTGTAGTGCCGCTTCCTGATAAGATTGAAGTAAAGACAGGCGAGGAAGATGAAGAAGAATTCTTCTGCAACAGAGCCAAGCTCTTCCGTTTTGATGCAGAATCTAAAGAATGGAAAGAAAGGGGAATTGGAAATGTGAAAATATTGAAACATAAAGTATCTGGCAAATTTCGTCTCTTAATGAGACGGGACCAAGTGCTGAAAATCTGTGCAAATCACTATATAAATACTGATATGAAATTAACTCCAAATGCTACATCAGATAAGTCATTTGTATGGCATGCTTTAGATTATGCAGACGAGTTGCCAAAACCAGAACAGCTTGCCATTAGGTTTAAAACACCTGAGGAAGCAATGCTTTTCAAAAAAAAGTTTGAGGAGGCACAGAATATTTTAAAATCCTTGGGATCAAATGCTGACACATCTGTGACTCAGAGTAGTGGGACTGCAAAAGAAACAACAAATCAGGACATCAAGGAGCCTAGTAGATCCATTTCTGGGACCCTGAACTTGAGCTTTCAGTTCCCGAAAGATGGGGTGAGCAGTGGATCTGACAGCAAAAGCAGCCTTACAGCTACATCAACTGCATCTGGCCCTACTATTTCTTTTGAAAAGGATGCTCAGGACAAATTTGGATCTGCTTTTGCTAAAAAGGAAGGTCAATGGGACTGCAGTGTCTGTTCAGTAAGAAATGAACCCGCTGCCTCCCAGTGTGTTGCCTGCCAGAATCCAAACAAAACTAATACAGGAATATCTGGTCAACAAACTTCCTCTAAATTTGGCCAAGCAATTCCTCCAAAGGCTATTCAAAATGACTTGAGTACTGCTCTTTCTAAAAAAGAAGGTCAGTGGGGCTGCTCTGTATGCTTAGTCCAAAATGAAGCAAAAAATGTGAACTGCTGTTCTTGTCACAGACCTAACCCTCAAAATCAGCCGACTCTATCTACTGTTCAGACATCCGCTGCTCCTGGGTTTGGTTCTGTTACTGATACAAGTAAGCCACAAAAAAATGGGTTTGAAGGACTTTTTGCTAAAAAAGAAGGGCAGTGGGATTGTAGTACTTGTTTTGTGAGGAATGAAGGTTCTTCATCAGCCTGTGTAGCCTGCCAAACACCAAATCCATCTGGTAAGCCTGTTGGTGATACTTTGTCAGCCCCTGCATTTGGTTTGAAAAGTAAATTACCTGAACTTGATGGAGGACAATTGGGAACAGGCTTTAAGTTCGGTTTTGAGCAAGGGAAGACACCGTCATTCACATTTCAGATTTCTTCTGATGCTGAAGCTAAGCCTGCAAAGGAAGGATTTAGCTTTTCAATGCAAATGCCTGCAGGTGGGTTTAAGTTTGGCATACAGGAGTCTAGTAAGAATACCGCTAAGAAAGATGAGCCATCCAAAGAGTGTACAACTGGCTTCTTAAAAAGCATTGATGAAAAAGACAAAAAGGAACCACCTTCAGATAGTGGAATTGGATTCCAATTTCAAGAAACAGCAGACAAGGAGAAAGGTGACTTTGGTTTTGGGCAAAATAGCAGCAGTTTTGCTGAGCTTGCAAAAAGTACTCCTAAGGAAGGCTTTCTATTTGGCAAAAAGGACCCTAACTTCAAAGGCTTTTCAGGTGCAGGTGAAAAGCTGTTTTCTCCACAGAATTCTAAAATGGACGACAAAGCAAACACATCTGCTGACCTTGGTGAGAAGGATGATGATGTGTATAAGACAGAGGACAGTGATGATATCCATTTTGAACCTATAGTTCAGATGCCTGAAAAAGTAGAACCATTTACAGGAGAGGAAGATGAGAAAGTGTTATACTCCCAAAGAGTAAAGTTGTTCAGGTTCGATCCAGAAACAAGCCAGTGGAAAGAACGTGGGGTGGGCAACCTGAAGATTCTTAAAAATGAAGTTAATGGCAAAGTGAGAATATTGATGCGGCGTGAACAGGTACTGAAGGTGTGTGCAAATCACTGGATAACAACAACAATGAACTTGAAACAGCTCTCTGGTTCAGACAAAGCATGGATGTGGATGGCCAATGACTTCTCTGATGGTGATGCAAAGTTGGAACATCTGGCAGCAAAATTCAAGACACCAGAGCAGGCTGAGGAATTCAAACAAAAGTTTGAAGAATGCCAGAGGCTACTACTGGATATACCACTGCAGACACCCCATAAACTTGTTGATACAGGTAGGACAGCTCAGCTTATACAGAAAGCTGAAGAAATGAAGTGTGGCTTAAAAGATCTCAAAACTTTTCTGACAGATGACAAAACTAAACTGTCAGAGGAGGAAAATGTCAACTCTGTTTGTGCCAGCAGTAGTTCTGATCTGGTTATAAAGCCACATGCTGAAAGCACTGGCCCTACTCTTGAGTGGGATAACTATGACTTGCGTGAAGAAGCATTGGATGATAGTGTAAGTAGTTCTGTATATGCAACACCTCTTGCAAGTAGCCCTGTAAGGAAAAATCTGTTTAGATTTGGAGAGTCTACCACTGGTTTTAGTTTCAGCTTTAAATCTGCCTTGAGCCCATCCAAATCTCCTGCCAAACAGAATCAAAGTAGAACATCAGTAGGCACAGATGAAGATTCTGACGTTACTCAAGAAGAAGAGAGAGATGGACAGTATTTTGAACCTGTGGTACCTCTGCCCGATCTCGTGGAAGTGACCAGCGGTGAGGAAAATGAGCAAGTTGTCTTCAGTCACAGAGCTAAGCTCTACAGATATGACAAAGATGCAAATCAGTGGAAAGAAAGAGGTATTGGGGATATCAAGATATTGCAGAACTACGACAACAAACAAGTGCGGATAGTAATGAGAAGGGACCAGGTACTAAAACTCTGTGCCAATCATAGAATAACACCAGATATGAATCTGCAACAGATGAAAGGATCTGATAGAGCGTGGGTATGGACTGCATGTGACTTCGCAGATGGTGAAAGGAAAGTAGAACTTCTGGCTGTGCGATTCAAGCTGCAAGATGTTGCAGACTCATTTAAGCAAACTTTTGATGAAGCAAAGCATGCCCAAGAGAGGGAAACACTGATAACACCTCTTTCTTCTCGTGCCAATACACCAAAGGAATCTCCATGTGGTAAAAATGCTGTAGCTGTTCTAGAAGAAACAACCAGAGAAAGAACTGACCTTAGCCATGGTGATGATACTGCTAATGTAACTGCAGAGGCTGCAGAGGGGTCAAACACTTCTGAGACCCCAACAAAAACAGTAGTTTCTCCTCCAAAGTTTGTATTTGGATCTGAATCTGTGAAGAGCATTTTCAGTAATGAAAAGTCAAAAACATTCACATTTGGAAATACTTCAGCCACTGGTTCTCTCTTTGGCTTCAGTTTTAATCCTCCAAGAAAGAGTGAAAACCACATTCCAACATCTCAGAACACAGCACAAAAAGAGCTGGAAGTTTCTGAATCACCAAAAACCTCTAATGCTACTCAGAAGCCTGCAGACAGCAAGGTAGACAACTTGTCTACTTCAACACAAGATGGTCCCTCTAACTTCTCATTTAGAATTCTGGAAAAAGGTGAGTGTCAATTGAACTAGTAATTTATTCAACTATGCAACTTACTAAGCAGTCAGCTCTGTGTTACTCATTACTCTCATCCTCTTGAGGATATGTAGTTTCTTTCAGTTCTAATGCAGGTATCCATATATTCTCCAGAGTTTCAATTAGAGGAGGGAATTTTAAGTCATAATTATTTTCATATAAAAGTGAAAGTGTGTGATGCAGGATGGAATTTTGTTTACTGTGAATGGGGATTTCAGGTAGGAAGCTGTAACTCTGAAGTGCTATATCTGAATCTTCAACTTAAATGCTCAAAGTACCTGTGGACTTGCTTTTTGAGACTTAAATAGGCAGTTCATATTGTATGTACCTGATTTCTCCTCGTGCGAGGAGGAGGTAAAGTGTAAGAACTGAGGTAAAGTGTAAGAACTTCACTGAGGTAAAGTGTAAGAACAACTAATGTATGCTTCAGTTAAAATTTTAATTATGCCTATGTCTGAGCAGGTGCATATTCTAAAACTACTCTGTATCTTTGTTTCAAGTCTTAAATATTGATTTCTGCAATAGGTGTAGCTTAACACCTTCCATAGCCTGAGAAGAGATGATGATTGCCTCTTCAGTTTTCACAGTTTGTCACAGTCTGAAAAAGATGTGCTTACAGAAGTTGTGGCTGTGACATGGCCATTATGATGTGTCTTTGTGAGAAGGATGGGATGTCTCAATTATGAACACATAGTGTCTGTTTATTAGCTAAAGTGTACTAAAGTGACATGGTGGAAGGTGATAACTGCAAGTCTGTTCACATGGGTTGGATAAGCTTGTGTAGAACTGACAGATGAAATTTCCTGCTGTAAATACAACTGTGGAATACTTATAGAACATAGATAAGTCTGTTTTGTCCTTTTAGAATTCCAGGTAAACACTTATATACAAACAATTTATTTTTTTAGGATTTAATTTTAGCCTTTTTAAATCTAATCCAATGGCCTTTTGGACAAGCACATCCTCCTTGCAACCTGATAGTAAAGGTATTTACATACTGCACTGAATGTGTGATAAAAACACGCTAGCAGGCATGGACAGTAACTCAGCTGTGTCAAAGCAGTTGGCTCAGTAATTCTTATAATTAACATGCATGCTGAAAGAGAATACTTAAAATTGTGTGTCTGGTTACTGTATTTGTCCTGTTAAAGAATGTTCTAGCCCTTAGTATGTTTACATGAGCCAGCACAATGGATCACACTGTTTAAGCTTTTGGCTTCTGTTTGCCTTATTTTCTGAGGGTATCTGCCTTGCACTTCTCCATCACAGTTCTGCTAAGTATACACACTGGATCTCTTAAATTGCTCTTTTCTAGAGAAATGAAACTGTTATTTTCAGAGAATGTCTCATAGTGCCTGAGGTCTTGTACTCCGTGTCAGTGAAATATGCCTGAAGATCTTGAGACAGTTTTACAGTAAAACACTTGAATGTATTTAGTCTCTATGGGAATGTTCAGTTCAGATTTCTCATTATCATTGTTAACTGCTGTGCTCTTAAAAACAAGGAGTATGCAGAAATGAGAAAGCTAACTCCTTAGCTTATTTACCTATTACATAGATAAGGTGGACTTTAGATTATACAATTAGAAAACTTTTGCTGAATAATTGATTTGTTGATATTCAGAACCTGTAAACAAAACCTTTACAGCTTATAGTTTGACTGTATGTTATTATAAGATGTTGCTAGTGGTGCTTCTTATAAGTATGTTTGCTGTAAGCATACTCAGCTTACACAGTTCAACAGTATTTTAATTTTAAATAGCAAATTTTTAGTCTGCATTAGACAGTCTCCTAATGTTAGTGTCTTGCATTCTTTAAAAGTGTCAAAATGTCGTTCCAAACACCGTTTTCACAAAATTGTATTTTTGGAGAAGCTGTTCTTATTTAAACACTGAGCTCCTGTGTGTTTAGGCATCCCTGTGCTGTCTGTGCATTGTTTATTAGCAATTCAATTCTGTTTTCATCATTCCATGGCCATAATGGGAAGTGATTAAGTATTCTATGCTATATGCTCCAGATATGCACACAGGTAACCAGGGAGCTAAGCCACGGGTTTTCGAGCTCTAAGGGAAATTTATTTTGAAACACTATACAACTGCAAGAACTCATAGCTGGGTGGCAGAAAGCAAACACACATATCAGTGGGGACATGCATGTTCATACTGCCCTCTGAGCTGTTCCCTTTCCCTTCTTCCCCTCCTGCCGCTGCCTTCCCCACTGCTTTTCGGGAAAGAAATGCTTCTCTGCCCCTTGCAAACACCTTCTCAGATAAGGGTTTGCCTGGTTTGTGTATCTTGGCAAGAAAATAGCTCAGAGGTAAAGACAGAAAGTGGTTGTTCTCAAACATTCTCTCTAAATTACCTTTTTTTTAGCAACAGTGGGTTTCTTGAGCAAAGAGAAATTTCCAGAGTAGTTCATCTTCTCACACATTTCTTATGGGGTCCCCCTCAACCCCTACATACGCCAATGCCGATTTTGTGCCTCAGATTGATCCTGGCTTTATATTGGGAGCATATGATGCAGGGGGATGTGTTTAAAGAAACAAAGAAATATGTCTTTCTGGTACTTCGTGCTGTTCTTTACTTTTACTTTTCTGATAATTAGGTTATGGTTGTATATTTAGTGACTTATTTACAGTTGATAATTGTCTTCAGTGTAAGTTCTTGGCACTTTTTGTTGTGAGCTCTGACTTAAAGGGTTTTGAGAAGTCCTTTCTAAATTAGGTTTTCAAGCCTGCCCAATACAAATATAATATGAGACTTTCTTATGGTGCACGTCTTTTGGGGAGTGGCTTCCGAGTTGTGCTAGAGCGACATTCAAAAGAAATTCAACCTCAGAGTACTGCACCTCCATGCAAAAGTATTTAAGCTTTTCTCAGGTCCAGTCATTAGCTTTCTATAAGAGCTTGTCCTGGTTTCAGCTGGGATACAGTTAATATCTTCTCAGTAGCTGGTGCAGTGCTGTGTTTTGGATTCAGTATGAGAACAACGCTGATAATGCACTGAGGTTTTGGTTGCTGCTATATAGTGCTTACCCCAAGTCAAGGACTTCTTTCATGAGGAGTTGCACAGAAAAGCTGGAAGGGAGCATTGCTCGGACAGGTGACTCAAGCTGGCTAAATGGGTAGTCCACACCATAAAACACCATGCTCAGTATATCATTTGAGGGAGTTACCTACAAGAGGGGTCAATCCAGGTGTGGGGACAGGGTCTGGCATGAGTCAGGGAGCGGTAAGCGGTTGTGTTATGCATCACTTGTTTTTCCTTGGGTTTTATTTTATTATTTTTTTAATTATTTACTATTATTATATTTTACTTCTGTTTCAATTATTAAATTATTCTTAACCTAAAAGTTTCACTTTTGATTCTCGACCAGTGTGGGGAGTGTGAAGGAGCAGCTGTGCTCAAACCAAAACAGGGCTTTACAAGTTTGAGTCTTGTCAATTGCACGTTACTGTAGCTGTTACATGCATTAGGCTTTAAACTGTGGTGCTTTTCTCTTATAATCAGAAGATACTCACTGATATACCACTGTTGTGACTAGCTAGAGAGATTTAGGCCTATCTGGTCTTAATTTTAGTTAAAACCAAGCCAAAAATATAGTACACAACTGAAAACTTTTGTGCATGATTTTGTCCTTAATTTTCTTCCTTTCATATGCTAACAATGTTTTGTGTGGTTTTTTTTCCCCCAGAATAGAAAGTTCTATTATCCTAAAACCAGTGCTCTTTTCAGAATATGTTGTACATATGCATGGCTCTTTGTTTTCATGGCTGCCTGTGAAGATGTGTTTAAGCTGTTGGCAGCAGTAATCTTTGTTGAACTCTTTTGTCACTTTGAGTGGATGCCTGGAACACTAGAATCTTAGTCCAGTGTTGGATAGATTAGTTTCATGGAGAACTTTACCTACTGATTAATCTGAAGTAACTTTTTAATGTATTTCTCTTATTCAGCTATTTGCACAAAGGCTACTGAAAGAGACTGCATGATAAGTCTTTGAGAATGAGCAGTGAGAGTGGTAAAACACTAGAACAGAATAATCTGTTGCCAGGGTCTTCTAGCTTTGTACTGTTCAAATTAAAGGAAGCACATGCTTTTACCTGACTGACTTGGAAGAAGGTTTTTTGTTGTCAAAGATGCATTTTTGAAAAGTCACTAAGAGTAAGGAAAGCTGTTTTTTTACTGTAGGACTAAATGCTGCACGCTTAAACCTCTGGTGAACTTGCTGTAGACTTAGTCTGTTAAGACATTTGCTTAACTAATCTGAGAGAATAATGATAATATGTAGGATAACTGCATATCTTCATAACGTGGTACTAGATGTATTTCTAGTTCTTAAATCAGCTAGGATGTGAGTTTTTTGCATAAGATTCTATGAAAATATATGAAAATATCTATAGCCTGCTGTTGTGATATGAACATAGAAATTTGCTGTTCAAGAATTTTATTATATATCTACTTTCTACAGGCTCAGCAAAACTATTGAGATCTGAAAAAAAAAAAAACTGAGTAAAAAGTAATGGGTTTGAGCTACAGTCTGGTGTATTAAAATGCCTGAAACAATTAATTTGTAATGAAAGGGATAGTCAGTTGGGGCAAAGACTTGGGGGCGGAGGGAATACTTTGAAGAAAGACCAAAGTTTGAATCAGTACTTGGGATTTTGCTTTTTCTTTATATTGCTCTTAATCTACTGGCAGATACTAGTGAGAGGACTGCTTTTAAAACACAAACTTACTTTAGTTTGTCAGTTGCCTCAGAGGATTGAGGGACTTATCTCTAAACATTCATTACATGTCTCTTCTGTCCTTGTCTTCTGCAGTGATGAGTGTTAAATTGTATGCTCAGAAGAATCAGTGTTTTTCAGGAACTGAGAAGTAGTCTCATTTCTAGGTTAAGTGTTAGGTTTCCACTGACTACTTCGCGCCACAAACTTATCAAATATTTTTTTAATGAAAAGCACAATGAGCTTTTGAGACCACCCTTTGTATTCTGCTAACTAGTTTAACCCAATTCTGGAGAACATGAGCAGATAGGGTGAGGTACTAAAGCAATCAGATTGTTTGTAGAAACAGCTGATGTGTGGCTATTGATTTGCTTATGGGGTAATTCTTATAAACAGTTAACAAATTTTGTTTCTCAAACCTTTATCCTCAAAGTCCCCCTCTCAAAACAATACTAAAACCTGAACAAACAGAACCCTGACCAAACCATAGATCATGTTTAAAGTGGTATGTCCTCCCTATTTTTTTCCATTCTCTCATAATAAATATTTGTTCCCAAAGCTGCTCCTTGTCCTTACGGCCATATGTTTATCTGCAGTTTGCTCTGGGCTTTACTTTCAGTTTTAACCTTTGATCATGGACTTCTCTCAGTACCAGTGACATGAGCACTTTATTGAAGAAGGAGAGACAGTAAAAAGCTATATAATAAAATTGATAGTGATATTTGTCCTTGCTGGCAAAGCTAGTTAAATAGGCTGGAAGCAATATTTTTTTGTTGTTCAACAAAGTGGAACTAAAAATGACTTTGGTAGCAATAAAAGTTTCAGCAACAGCTATTAGGGTAATTTGAGATTAGGTAATAAAAAGCTTAGATTTCCCATAGGTAACCTGGAATAAGTTCAGTTGCAGTTTAATATTTTCTAGAACTTAAAGCGCTTTTAAGCAATGCAACAGGACATGTACACAACTTCACTTCCTTTTTCAGGCCTGAAGTTTACCTATTTATCTCTGTATAACACCTCTGTCCCACTTCTCCATTGCCATATTTTATTTGATGTAAGGACTTCATTAAATGATCCTTGTAACAATATAAAGATGCAGCTGTGTTCCTGATTTAATACTTGAATTCCAAAGGCAATAGAACCGGGTGTAATTGGCCATGCATGTTAGGATTTCTTGAATTTTAACAGGACGTTCTGTCCTGGCATCCTGGAACTTCAATTTTGTTTCCTGTGGATCAACAGAAAATATGTAGGCACTTAAAATTAATTCAGTTCTGTTATAATGTGGGGTTAATGTTATTTCCTGCTCTGAAATTAATCAGTTTAATGGTTTGTTCACTTTCTTTAAAAGCTGAGAAGGCAACAGTGTCAGAAGGCAATCTTTCATCTGATGAGGTTATGATAGTTTACGAGTTAACACCTACCCCTGAACAGAGAGCTCTTGCTGACTTTCTCAAGCTCCCGTCAACATTCTTCTGTTACAAGAATAAGCCTGGATATGTGAGTGACGAGGATGATGGTAAGGAATGTCAAAGTCTATATTTGTATTACCTTTTCATGAGGAAAGGGTGTAGTACGCTGCACTGGTGCAGCCCAACCTTGAGCTTTGCATGTGGTTTTGGGTGTCTCAGTGAAGAAGGAGAAGGGAAGGCTGAAGGGTGACCTCATCATGATCTACAACTTCCTCAGGAGTGGCAGTGGAAGAGAAGTTGCTGATCTCTCTCAGGTCATAGGACACAAGGAAATGGAATGAAACTGTCAGGGGAAGTTCAGATTAGGAAAAGGTTCTTCAGTGAAACGGTGGTCAGGCACTGGAGCAGGCTTGCCAGGATAGTTACGGCACCAAGCCCGTCCGAGTTCAAGCAGCACCTGGACAATGTTCTTAGTCATATGGCTAGGTTTTAGGCAGTCCTGCAAGCAGCAGAGAGCTGCAGTTGGTGATCCTTCCAAGTCCCTTCCAACTTGAGATACTCTGCAAATGCTGTTGGAACCATTGAACACTTGAATACTTTTGTTTGGGCCAATGGAAATTAATCCTGTCAACGTCCTTATGGCCAAAGATGTATATTCAAGTCACAGAATAGTACAATGGAGGCTCAGGAGTGACTAAAGAGAATTTGTCTTGATCTGTTATGGGTTGATGAGTGTCAACAAGGCAGTTGGTTAGGTGAGACTAAATATACTTGATACTTGAGCAACAAGCTCAGGTTCTCTAAATACTAGACTAATGGCTTTTCTTCTGAAGCAAATTCCTAATAATAAAACAACTTCTTTTATGTCAGATCTTATTGAATGCAGCTAAATTACTCTTGATTTATTCAGCAACAGATACGTTAAATGGAAGTTCTGAAGCACTCTATTCAACAGAAAATGAGAGAAGACAAGCTCACTCCCACAAATATCCAAGCTTGCAAGTTTTTATGTAAAAGATAAACATCAGTCAGAAGACATCAGTCTTCTTTCCCAAATCTGTGTAGTGGTACTACTAATAAAATCACTCAGGAAGAAATGTGTTTTCTGAAAACAAAACCTGTGCCATGTATCTGTAACAGTCTATGCTGAAAAAAGTGTTACAGCCAAGCACATGCATGCAAAACTAGAAGTGAAAGCTTACTTGTAGATTTGTGGAACTCTTAAAACATAAGCAAAAATTATGCATACTTGCTAGGCTTGTGAGTTGGAAAGGCTTAGCAGACCTCTCTGACCTCGAGGGTGCCTGAGAACTTATGCTTGTTTCCTGTGTTAAAGATGAAGACTATGAAACAGCTGTTAAGAAACTTAATGGAAGACTCTATCCCAGTGATTCAGAAGAGGAAAAGAAACAGAAAAATCCTGTAAAAGGTATGTCTTAAGAAATCTTAATTATTGCGCTTTGTGTGCTGAAACATGAATCTGAAGGACACATGGGCAGGGATGAATTTTATGTTTCCTGAGATAATTTTTAGAAGCACTGATGCTGGAAGCAGAAAAGCTGCATCTCAAAGTACAGCTTTAAGCTCAGTATGTTAAACTATTAGTTAGCAGTAAAGTGGTACCTGAATGAGAAATGTACATTTCAGGTGATCTCTTTAACAAGAACATCAGTCTCTTCCTGACCTCCGTCTGAATATGAAAATTCAGCTTGGCATGATACTGCTCAAGACAAAAGTTATCTAACTTTTGAATACTTGCTACATCGGTAGATTGTCAATTTAAGCTTATGAGTTAATATTGCTGAATTAAAAAAATAGTCTTTATACTAGAAATACAGATGTAAAAGACTCACTTATGTTTATGTCTACTTTGGCTGTGCCTCAGACTTCAGTGTTGCATAACTGAAAATCTGGGTAGATACTTCTAGAAGTGAAGTTTGGGGATTTTTTTTGAGCCTATGTGCTAGAAGGATGTATTGAAACATCTGAAATATGAGGAACTGTTGAAGGAAGCTGTTGTTCACGGCAGCTGCATGATTGAACTAACTCTTCATTGTTGCCTGGAAATTCCCTGGTAACGATAGAGAACCGCATGTGAACCGCATGTGTTTCCAATTCTCGTCATGCCAAGTTAAGTAAGTTAGTCTCCACTTCCACTGTTTAAACGGTAATGCTGTTTGAAAAACTCCTGAGGTTTGTCTTGAAGTTGCCCTGGCTATCATGTTAATTTACAGTGTAGGTGTCAGAAATTAGCTGGGAAGACAGCTAAATACCAAAATCATTTGCTCTAATTTTTCTTCTTTTTCCCAGTGGGCATTGCAGGAAAAAGCGAATTCAGCAGTGAAAAAGAATGTGCTGCTACTTGGGAAAAGAAACCAACCCCTGAGGAGAAAGCTGAAGCTCAGCAGGTTCCTTCTACGTGTGTCTGTGGTGTCAGTGGTGATACTGAAGATAACAGACTGGAAGACTTAAAGTCAGAAGCTAAAATTCAAGAAATGAAAGTAAGAACTAAATCTTTACTGAACTTCGCGTTATTAAACTTGTACAATTACCTCATATATGTATGAGACACTGTGTGATACCCATGTGAGAACTAAAATACCCAGTGGGGAAAAACCATTTGATTCTTTAGTGGCTGTGCCTCATGTCAACACTGAAACAGAAAGCTTAGAGCTCAAATTCCTTTAGAAAGGAAAGAACGTACAGTGTTCTCATAAACTGCTTTGATTAGTAGTATTGCTCCTAGTGTATACATAAGGACTGATTGATTTCAGGAAGTCACAGTATTCTTTTTAACGTTTGATACTTCAAAGATACTTCAGTCTCTTGTCAAGTTAATGTCCTTATATATTAAGTGCAATGAAAAAACTTGAGGAAGATTACAACAACTTTTCTTGATGTTGCTTGTTGTTTTTTTTCCCACAAAGGACTGTGCTTAGTTTCCTGGAGAGGTGGTTTGAGTCCTAGGCTCTTCTAGCTTATTTGCCTAATATGTTACGGTTTTTATTAATTGCAGGAGAATGAGGTTGCAAGCTCAAGTGACTTGGTCTGTACCAGTAAGGAAGAAATGCCTACTCCATCAACCAGTGAGGTAACAGTATTGGTCCAGTCAGCTACCAGCAGTGAAGAACCAGATTCCACCACAGAAATGGTGCAAGTATCACAGACTTTGTCACAAGCTGCTGACACACCTGTAGACTTGTCAACTAAAAAAAGTGATCCAGACTGTTCAGAGTCAACACAAGGTAAGGTCAGAGGTATATTTTGGGGTGTTTTTTGTAGTATGCTTTTTCGTAGATTAGGTTATCTGATGTAATTGCTGTCTTGGGAAGAAATAGTAGCAATACTGAATTTAGAAGCATAAGTACCAACTAGTAAAAATGTGTCTGGGGATTAAAATAATTATATTTATCATCTTTGTTGTGTTCAAATTCACTGCCACAGAACAGTGCTAGTGTCTGTTGTGTAATTTATGTATGATGTACTTTCATTAGTTCACTATTAAATACCACATTGATAATTATTAGAGGTCTTTGGATATGTGCAGATGTAGAATGCCGAAACCCTCTCCAACAGTCTTGAGCCCTTTTTCTAAGCTATAATAAACTATCATTATGACATACATCATACAAACTTAAATTTTTTGGAAGCTAAAAATACTGCAGATACCTCTCCTGTGTATTCTTATAACTACATAAATGCATTTTCTTTAAGAAAGTAGAGAAGAACTTTTGACTTTCCCTTTTTATTTGATAGAAAGCAGAGTCATCTCATTTGGTTTCGGCAATACTGGAGGCCTGTCATTTGCAGATCTGGCTTCCAAAAGCTCTGGAGACTTTGCTTTTGGCTCAAAAGGTGAGTTAGACTAGTCTCTGAGGCAGACCTCAGCTGGACTTCTGCTTCGTACAATAAACATTTTGTGTAGCACGTTTCTACTGATCAGTAGAAACAACGATTTTTTACAAGTTTTTGTCGGAAAGACGAAAGTTTAAAATATTAACACTCTTAATTGTAGATAAAAACTTCAAATGGGCAAATACAGGAGCAGCTGTGTTTGGAGACACTGCCCGTAAAGCAGATGAAGATGAAGGTGGTAGTGATGATGAGGTGGTACACAGTGATGATATCCACTTTGAGCCCATTGTGTCTTTACCAGAGGTAAGATAACTTCTGGAATATAAAACAGCATTAAGATAAGCATGCCTGCTAACACAACAAGTTTTCAAAAAATGTTTTGCTTAACTAACTTTGCTCTCCGTGTTGCACAGATGTGGTTCTGCATGTCTTATATTGGCTGTGTAGAAACATCTGCTCTTTTAAATCCTAGTACAGCCTAGCATTAGGGAAGCATTAGGCTGGTACCTATTAAAATCTTAAACATTGATTTCTTTATACCTTGACTGAGTGTCGATCAGGATGCAAATTTGTGCATGTAACTTGTAAAACTAAAACATTTTATATAGCACAGCTGAAGACTAGGAAGGGGACCTGGGTAACTGCTAGTGCTAATACAACTCAGCTATGGCCTTGTATCAAGGCATGTAGATTCAGTTTTGTGAAAGCCATAGCAACTTAAAATTTTTCCTCTAAGCTAGGCAAGATATTTCTATGATGACTAAGCAAAAAGATATACAATTAAATTCACCTGGAGGCTAAGGGAACTAACTTAGTTGGAAAATTAATTGTTTTTCAAGAAGTAGAAGAACCCTCAACTTTGATGGTAGCATTACAACTTAGAGAATAAGGCTTCACATAGCTATGTCTTGGTTTGGTATTTAACTATAGTGTGCCTTATAACCATTTCAGGCTCTTTTGATGTTCTAGTCATATTGTCTGGGTTTTTTGTAAATCATATAATTCAACTATAGATTAGTAAAATTACTAAGCAAGGCAAGTTGAACAGGAATAAACATTGCAGCATCCTTTAATTTGAACAGCTAATCTGATCTAATTTGCAACATGTTTTCAACCACATTCTTCGAAAGTCAGTGTGCTTTTGCTCATCTGTATGTCATATTACAACTTCTGTGAAGTGTTATGTCACATATTTCTCCAGTTCGCTCAACTGTTCTTATCTTTGGAAGATGTGTTAACTAAAAGAGGTTAGAGTCCATAATATGCATACATAAAGGGAGAAGTAGATGTATCTGTCAGACCTGTTTGTTGTACTTGGTTGGTGTTTATTCTGTTCAAATGCAAATATCAAGTTCTTTAATAATGTTCAAAAGAACTCCTGCAATGGTAAATAGTACCATGTCTTCCCTACTCAGTGTGCACATCATTCAGGCAAACCTGAAACTTTTCTGGGAAACTTGCCAGAATACTTCATAGTGATTTCTGTTGTTTCTTTTTAAAAGAAACCCTACCACATGCACACACAAAAGTACCCATAATAAACCAACCAACCAAACCACTCCCAAAGCAAAAATTACCAAAGACCCAGCAAAACCATATGCAGCATGGTGAGCGAGTATTGCAGTGCTATAATTAATCTCAAACAGTGGAATTTGTTGGGCTCTTAAATTTTGGCAAGGCTAAGTGTTAGACTCACTTTAGTGTGATGAATGTCATGTTGGAGAAAGGAACACATTGAATAATTTTCCATTGTAATATATCAGAATCATCGTAACTATGTAGTAACTATTTAATCTCTCTCTAGGAGATCACAGGTACTCATTCTACTGTGCTGGTTTTCTAGGTGGAGGTAAAATCTGGAGAAGAAGACGAAGAGATTCTCTTCAAAGAGAGGGCAAAACTCTACAGGTGGGACAGGGATGCCACTCAGTGGAAGGAGCGTGGTGTTGGAGAGATCAAGATCCTCTTCCATACACAAAAGAAATACTATAGAGTCCTAATGAGAAGAGACCAAGTACTTAAAGTCTGTGCAAATCATGTCATCACCAAAGAAATGAACTTAGTGCCCTCTGATACATCAAACAATGCTTTAATTTGGACAGCCACAGATTATTCTGGTGAGTTTTTCAGATGGTTTTGGGTTTTTTTTTCTAGGTGGTCTGTAGTTTCTGTGGCTTTGTTTTTCCCTGAAGATTATTATAAGATGAAACTAAAGCAGCCTTCTTCCTGGATTTATTTTCAGATGGTGAAGTAAAAGTAGAACAACTTGCAGTCCGATTTAAAAGCCAAGAAATGGCTAATTCTTTCAAGAGAAGGTTTGAAGAATGCCAGCTAAGCCTGTCAGAACTACAGAAGGGACACTTATCTCTGGCAGCAGGACTGTCAAAGGACACCAACCCTGTTGTGTATTTTGAAGTTTCGGCTGATGATGAACCCTTAGGACACATAACCATGGAGCTGTTTTCAAATATTGTCCCTCGAACTGCTGAAAATTTCAGAGCCCTGTGCACAGGAGAGAAGGGATTTGGATTCAAGAACTCCTGCTTTCACAGAATAGTCACTGACTTTGTGTGTCAGGTAAGCATAACAGGAAGATTCTTCATTGAGAGAACGAAGTGCATCTTGACAAATGATGGCACTTCAAAAAATCACTTACATAGAATAGCACATTCTTGTTGGTAGCATGGATCCACTATGCAGACTACTCTTACCTGCCCTTTCCCTACAAAGAGATGAGAAATGGTGCAAGCAGCACGTGCTTCCCTAAGCCAGATGCTTTTTACCCATGTCTGCCAGCTCCTCATGCTTCAGTGTTACCTAGTGCTGTCATGTTAGTGTGAAAGAAAGAAATGGAGATAAGAAACTCCTCTTAGAATGGGCAAGGGGCCTGTTGCTGAACAGGAACACCAAGGAAAGTACCCAAAACTGCCATTCACCTTTCTGTCTGTACAGAGAGGAACTCCTGTATGCTCACCTGCTAAGAACACGTACTTTCCAGGATTTTCTTAAAGTGCACTTTGTATTTCAGGTAATGTGTACTTTAAAACTGAAATTCCAAGTATTTAGATGTGTAGGTTTCCATCTAAAAGTCTTCTAGCTCTGATTATCATGCAGTGGCCTGTTCCTTAAAATACCCAAATTTTGCACCAAGACTGTCAGCCTGCATTGCATCTGAACCCCCATGTAGACAGTGTTGGTTTTAAACCTTGGTGTGTGTTCAGTAGCACTAGCCAGTTCTTCATAAATGCTGAAGGCTTAGGAGATCAATCATAGCTCAGATAGACCTTTCCTTCCCTAAAATTCTCATCAAGAATTCACTGAGTTTTAGTGGCTTGTAACAGCCAAAATGAAACCACTTTCATACACAGTGTGCTAAGGTTCTGCATGTCACTGTATCACTGAAGCTGAGGTATGTAAATGGCCTTCTAGAAACTCAGAAGTAGACAATAGTATATGAATGGCCTGTAACCAGAATAAAATATTACCCTGTCTCTTGATTAATTATCACCTGTGTCTGAAGTATGCACTTCAGGCACTAAGTTCTTACAAAAGAGCCATTTCTGATAAGGAAAGCAGCCTTAGCTCATTTAGGGTTTAAGCTTGTTTTATGGTATTCCACATTCTATAAGGAGCAGGCTTTCTTTTAAAATGGTTAACTGCACCATGTATTCCCTCACAAAAAGTGAGCTTTTTTCACATGAAATTAGTATATTCTAAGTTTGGTCTGCTTTGCCTAAACTTTCTCCAGATACAGCAAAAAGCTTTTCAATGAGAACTAAGGCTTTCTTTGAAAGATACACTATCACTTTTATGTGTGTAGTCAAATAATAGGGAGCCAGAAACTTGCTGCCTTCCAGAAAAACAAAAAGGAAATTAAATTGTTGGTTTATGTTTTGGACTTGTCAGTTAATCCTGTGCTTTTTTTTTTTTAAGGGAGGAGATATAACTAACTATGATGGAACAGGTGGACGGTCAATTTATGGAACAGCATTTGAAGATGAGAATTTTGAAGTGAAACACACTGGTCCTGGATTGTTGTCAATGGCAAATAAGGGCAGGGATACAAATAATTCTCAGTTCTTCATAACACTTAAAAAAGCAGAACACTTGGACTTCAAGCATGTTGTATTTGGGTTTGTGAAAGATGGAATGGATGTTGTGAAAAAGATTGAATCCTTTGGTTCTCCTAAAGGGCTAGTAAGTGGAAGAATTGTCATAACAGACTGTGGGCAAATATAGAAGTATTTCTTTGAGTAAACAAATGTTTTAGCAGTATAAATCAGTACTTAGATGTTATTGACTAATTATTTCAGCTTCTTAAAATGGACACTTCTGATGTATAAATGTAAAATTACAGGTTATAGTTGGATTTTTTATGTGTTCTAATTGATTTTTTTGCATGTTAAATAAAGTTCAGGCACTGGCATATTTCAGGTGTGTTTGTGTTATCCTGACATATTTGTATTAAGTGTCAAATTTTAAAAATAAAATCCTAGTCTTGTTAAAATAAATGTCTTGTCTTCACTTTGGTTTGTTAAAAAGGAAAAACTTGCATAACTTGGCTTCCTGCTATCATGAAGCTCTTCTGAATGCATGGATTGTAAATGCGAATGACTGGACAGTCCTTTGAAAGGTAGTGGACATTCCAATGTGCACAAAGCAACATCCCCTTGACACTGGGGTTTTACCTGAAATGCTGTGCTATAACCCACTGCCACTGCTCTGGCACTGCTCTCCTGGCTCTGCTCAGTTTTTATGAGCTGTTTCAAATGTCTCAGACCTCACTGAAGGCTCTAGCTTTAAAACTTTCCCTCTCCATAGTTGAGTACACATGGATAAATGTGGTGTTTATTTGAACTCATACTCTACACTTCAGTGCTGATGTTACCAAGGGTTTTTTTCTCAAGGTAACCCATTTGTTACTATGATCTGTAAATTGGAAATACATTACTTGTATATTCAGCTTTAAGTTTATTTGGATTTGTCTTTATTTTTAAAGGCTGGTAGTACTACTTTTTCATGGATGACCTTATCACTGTCAACAGCCACCTGACAGGAGGTTGTAGCCAGGCAAGGGTCAGCCTCTTCCAGGCAACAAGTGCCAGGACAAGAGGACATTGTTTTAGGATGCACCAGGGGAGCTTTATTTGGACATCAGGAACAAATTCTTCACAGCAAGGGTGATTCAGCAGTAGAACGGCCTGCCCAGAGAGGTGGTGGGGAGTCATCGTCCCTGAAGTGTTTAAGGGAGGACTGGATGTGTCACTTAGTGCCATGGTCTGGTTGACACAGTGATGTTCGGTCATATGTCCAACTTAGTGATTCTGTGATTCCCTAGAAGTCCCACAAAACCATTAGACTGTAAGGAACTTGCGCTCTGTCTGGCCGAAAGGGAGCGGGGCAGTGGTGGGAGGCCAGACCTTCGGGGCGCAGGCAGCAGTGTGTGGCTGCTGTGCCATGCCGTGCCATGCCGCTGTCCCTCGTTCCCCGCGGGCGGCGGGACCGTCTGCGCGTGCGCGGGCGGTGGCGGTTCGTTCGAGCGCGGCGGTGCCGCCATGGCGGCACCTGGACCCGGACCCGGACCCGGACCCGGACCCGGACCCGGACCCGGACCCGGACCCGGACCCGGACTCGGACTCAGCCCAGGACCCGGACTCAGCCCCAGACCCGGACCCGGCCTCAGCCGCGGCCGCTCCGCCCGGCGCCTGCAGCGGCGATCCCCGGGAGGGCCGGCGCGGGTGAGACGGCGGGGCCGGGGCTGGGCGGCCCGGGCGGAGGGAGAGGAGGAGCGGGAGGCCTCGTCCTTCTCGCCACGTCCCTGAGGTGCCCGGGGCGGTGCTGGAGCGGGGGCTCGGCGTTCCCTCCCTCGGGCTCCCTGTGACCGCCGCGGTGTTGCGGGCCCTGCTCTGCCGGGCAAAAGTGCGGCTTAAACAGACCCGGGGAGGCCAGGTGTTCTTGTAGTGGAAGTGCACAAAAGTCATCCTTGCCTGATCTGGAAATTTATCTGGAAACGGGAATTCCGAGTTTCACACATTACCAAGACACAGCTTGGCGCTTATTTTTTGCCTAAAACCTTCTGGTGCCTGCCACCTGAGAGAGATCCTATGTGAATCCTCTTCTAAGTAGTCTGCTATGCACGTATGAAACATACATAATGGGATAAGTGACTTCTCTCATACCTTCTTTAGCCACAGCAATTGTCATTCTTACTTAGAAGGTGTTACGAGTGTTTGTGATTTGCGTGTGTGTAAATCCTAGTGATTAGCTCTGTTGTCAGAGAGCAGGGAATTGTTCCATATCTAGTTAATCGGAGGAGAGTCAAACCCATAGCTTGTAAGAGACTCCTGCAATGACCAGAGAGTAAATATGGTTGGTATCATTCCCTTGCTGAAGTACAGCAATGTTATTTTACACCAAGAGAAGGCCAGGTTGTTTGCACTGGTATGAGTGAGGGAACTGGACTGTGGTTCCTCTGTTTCCTTTACTTGTGCTGACATACTTGTGCTGGCATTTATGGCTCCGAACAGTGGGTTGGGAAACTGATCTACCTACAAATCCAGCAGCAAAGACCCCTGCCCCATGCTAGTGTTTCAAAGCCTTTGATACTCATAGAAGGAGTACCTGCTGGCCAGGAGCCTTTGTTTTGCCTGAATTCTCTTTGTCTTTCACTGAAACAAATTTTTGTGGTTGTGTTTGTGCATGCATATTCCATGGGTCAAATGCTTCCAGTGTGTCCAGGGGATAGCAGACCTTAAGTGTTCGACTCAGGCTGCAAGGGAGGTCATGTGTTGGAAAAATATCCATGAGCAACCAAAGATTGGGAGAGATTGAAAGCTGGGTTTGAGCTAGACACATAGCTGTACTGGGATGTCAGGTTCATCTTGGGAGTCATCAAATGAATACAAAACCCTAGCCCTTTTTTTTCTGAGGAAGAATGACTTGCCATTTTAGGATCAGGAACTGTCCCAAATGTGATGTGAAAATTTGAGTTCTTTCACCACTAAAATCAGGCTGTACGTGCCCTTTGTTCCTACAAAAGGTTTTGCACTATGAGTAGCATTTGGTGGTGCTCTGGATTCTATGTTTCCTTGGGGAATATTCAGCTTTGAATTACAGAACCGTTCTTTAAGTAAAAATAATTTTTAAGGCTTATCTTTAGAGCACTACCACTGAGCCATTAAAATGTAGTGCTTGCAAGGAAGAAAATGTTACATTTGTTTGTGTGTTGTGTTATGTCATTAGAAAGTGCTCATTTAAGTACAAGCAGTTGATGACTTGATTTAGAGCATGGCAGAGAGGTGCAGTGAAACAACTAAGATCATGAGACCTAGCTTGAGTCTGATATTTTCTAATGTACGTTTAATTGATTTTGTTTGTAGCATAACACTTCTGTCATTCGCTTTTTTAGTACGTTACAAGATAGTAAGAAAAAGTAGAGGAGGAAACTTTGGCATAAAAAGCCCAGGTATGAAGGTAGATGGCGCTGTTTCCATTACTACCTAAATCTGCTTTCATGCTTTTTTTTATGCTACCATCTTCATGGTGCTTTACAGTTTCTCAAATATTCTAACATAACACTATGAATATTTCATTATGAGACTGTAGGAAATATATTTGCTTCTTTATATTAATATGAGGGCCATTTACGATTATATATTGAAAAATACCCACTTCCTTTTCAAAGCCAAGTGCTTGTAGTAAGAATTCTGTTACAAGGCATTGTAACTGCTAAACAAGTAAGTTGTAACCTACGTTTTACCCGAAAAGCTTACTAGATTGCTGTGGTTTTGTGCTTTCTTGTAGGATTGCCTCTCAGGAGCACTGCATACCAAATATGAAAGCAGAAGCTCCCTGGTACACAAAGGTAATACTGAGCAATGGTTCTTTGATCTTTTTCAGGGAAAATATATACTAGAGCTGTATAGTTCTTAAATTTATTTAAAGGAGTTTTGTATTTTCTCATTGTAAATGGGTTGATATTCTTGATTGGGTGGGGGGGATTGTGATACCTGGGAGCAAGCCTGGAAATGTCAACATTCAAGTAAAGAGCACAAAGCATGCTTTAGAACAAGGGTTCACAGCCTGTTTGTGTTTAATGCCTGCTTGAAGTGGTTGATAACAGTTCAACTCATAATGCATATATTTGGCTTTGATTTAAAGATACATAAATGTTTAGAATGTATTTGTGCTCCTTGAGAAACACGTTGCTGGTGCATGTGGACAGCGGGCTAAAACAATGTATTTTTCAGACTTCAGTTACAGGAAAACTAGTATTAACAGGCAAGCTCTAAAACTTCAGAAAGACAATTCTGGCGTGAATGCTAAATAATTCTTGTTTGTTATATTTATTAATTTGTCAGGCTGTATCAGTGGTGGTTTTGGTTCTTAAACCTACATGATTTCATGGCAAGCACTCCTAGTAAGCCCTTGCTGATTTCTTAATGTCAGCTTCTCAAATGCAAAATAAAATTGTTATAATTTTATGTATTCCAGGTGACATGGACAGTTGTTCTTTAGAGTCAGAATTTGCTGAAACTGGAAGAGAGAACAGCATCAGATCTTCTAGTGATTTCCAAAAATGTTTTAAAGACTGGGATAGGTAGGAGGTGTTTTCAATTCCCCTTTATAATTTATTTTCTCCCGTCATCCAGAAAAACCATGAGTAAACAATACATTAAGACTGTGAAAAAGTTGTTTTAAGGTTCTTGTTGAGTAAAGAATTGTTTGTGGCCATTGTATGAGATAATGAGGATGCTGATTTTGATGAGCAGTATTGTGTGATTCTCTTTCTAATCTGATCTGTGTATGTTGGAATTGCTAATGGGATACAGGGGTGATATAAACTGAACTAGGTGACAAAAAATGAACTAGAAGAAAAGCAAATAGCCCAGGCTGATAAGCAGATTTATGTTTATTTAGGGATAATTTGATTCCAAAAGGCAAGAAATGTCAGGGCTTTTTTACACCAGTTGTGAAAAATAGAATTTAGAAGGGGGGTATATTTTTAGTTCTCCAGGAGTTTGGTGTTTTGTGATGAGAGAGGAGTGTTGGTTTTACCTGTTGCATACATGTGCTTACAGCATGAAAATCCTTGTTATTGTTACTGCTTTTAAGTCAGCAACACTATTAATTGCTGTGGTTAAAATCTTGTGAGTGATTTAACTCTGCTATTTGTTATTAGTCGAGTACCGAAGTCATACATTGAGCGATGTTTGCCTTTTAATACAGCATTCTCTCAGTGCTCAGTTATGTAACGTGTTAGAAAGGAACTGAGTAATTTAAAATGATTGGGTTTTTGTCTTTTTAGTTTTGATGATGACCAAGATTCTTTTTGTGATTCAAGTGGTCTAGAAATAGAAGAAAAGGCCATTACTTGCTCTGAAACTGACGCAATTCAAAATAGAGCTGTATACATGAAAAGAGGTAATAAATATCTAATTTTATGTATTTTGTTCGGCTAACTTAGGAAATTCTAGCTATAATGTTGTAGCAGGGACCAAATAGCATTCATTCACGAAAAATGCTTGAAAATGCAAGTAGAGGAGTTTGTGAATCAGTGTAGCTGTCTCTTATGGAGAGTTTTAGGTTTAGAAGAACATTGATGTATCCTTTTGAAAATGTATATGGAAGTGTGGAGCCAAACACACAACCAACCCCAAAGTGGCTGAAAGGAATCTCAGAAGTCAGGCAGAACAGATCAGTGGAGCTGTCAATGGATACACTTGCCATGCACACCAGCAAAGCAGAACAAGGAATTCATCCACCACTTCCCATGAGCAGACAGATGTTCAGCCATCTCCAGGAAAGCTGGGCAATGTCACGTGTAACAGTGACATGGGAAGACAAACACCACGATGCCGAATGTCCCCCCCTTCCTCTTTCTTCCCCCAGCTTTATATGCTGAGTATGAGGCCATGAGGTGTGGGATATACCCCTGGTCAGCTGGGATCAGCTGTCCTGGCTGTGTGCCTTCCCAGCTCCTTGTGCACCCCCAGCCCCCTCGCTGGTGGAGCTTAATGAGAGGCAGAAAAGGTCTTGATGCTCAGCAATAGCTAAAACATCCCTGAGTTATCAACACTGTTTCCAGCACAAATCCAAACAATAGCCTTATACTGGCTTCTATGAAAAAAATTGCCTCTATCCCAGCCAAAACCAGCAAAGTACCCAAGTCAGTATTTCTGATACTGTTACCTAGGTAATCTTGTCCTGATGTGGTACCTAGGTGCAGTTGACCTTGCAAGATGTCTCTCCCCAAAAAGATCCCAGTCTTTCCCTTCAGTTATCTGTGAACTTTGTCCATTTGTGAAATGCAGCCATTCCTCACTGTGCCATCTGCAGGTTTCATCTACTCCTTACACTGTAATCTGTCACGTCAGGCAGTTTCTTATGTGGTGTCCAGTAGTTTCTTAAGTCTTTGTTTGTTAACTTAGGTGTCAGCCTAAGGTCTAGTCAGCAGCAAATCACTTGCCTGAAGCCCCACAAAAAAAAAAAAATAGGAGATTTTGACAACATTATGATTCAATCTGTGCATAGATTCCATACAGATATCTCTGGGATTTTTGTATTGCAATGGAGGGCATAGTTTTACTTACCACTCCACTGATTCCTGATTAGTTCAAACAAATTGTGGAACACAGCTTTGAGCAATTCTCAGTAATTCTTTTTATTACTTTCACATTTTGATACATCTTGCTTTACACGTGTTACTCTGAATTCCTAAAATACATTTTCACTGGTTTTATACAACAATCATATCATTATTTAGCTAGGACTAATTTTTTAATGTAAAATGGTTTTTTTCCTGCTCACAGGCCATACCCTACCATCTTGTTTGGCTGCAAATACTCAAGAATATAGTGACAAAAATATCAGCAGTGGTTTGTTAAAGAAGATTGTGAGTGCAACTGCTGCTCGGGCATGCAATAGCCAAGGTTTAATACCACCTCACATCAGTCAAATTTATGATGAATTATTTGTCATACATCAGAAGCTCCAGGTAGGAACTGGAATCAACTTAAAATTTTTGTTGAATAATGTTATGAAGATTCTCACTTTTGATAAAGGAATCAGAAATTACTTATACAGTAAAACTTACTGTATTAAAGCTATTGCTTATTGATATTACTTTATACTAATCACAATTACTTATACACTCAACCTCTGTCTTCATATGCCCCGTTCCTTAAATTAATTCACTGATTTGGTAATGGTGCTTTGACTTGAATTGTGGGTAGATCAGGTAGATGGGTAGGTGGGTAGATTCAGCTTGAGGGAGTTTGAACACAGTGATTCTACAGCCAGGACTGTCTTGTGACACACGGTGGGCATGGAGGGAAGCATCCACAACCTTTGCTTCTCTTGAGAGCATCTAAAACTGTTCTTCTGATTCTAGGCATTCCAGAGCACTTGCCTTCATGGCCTCCTGCAGAAACCCTCCATTCATCCCACCAGTTCATCTTCAGCAGGCCTAGGCTACTGACAGAAGAACTTCCTATGTGGTTTTACTCTGTAATAGTAACTCAGCTTCTGCTAGATTCCCTGTCATCACTGTCTTTTGCACCATATGAGATAAAAATAATTTTGTATCTCTTTTTTCCTCACCAGTTTTTCAGGGATGCTTCCCACTAATTGAAGAAACAATATAGTTAGTCTAGTGTTCAGTATAGATGGTCACATCAGACTCTGGTCTGTCTTACAGTTAATTCTATTATCCAAATATTTTGGATGCAAAAGCCAAAGTTTATTTGCCTAGGTTTATACTTAGCAGCAATGTAGAGTTGAATTTTGTATTTTGGGAGGCTGAGCCATCCTGATGCACATCAGTGATTTGCATTAACATGTGAGAAAACTGAACGTAGATGAGCCATCAGAATACTTTGTATCAGTAAGCTATTGTGTAACACTATAATTTCACAAAAAGCTAAGCGTTTCTCTGGGACAGAAACTCAGATTCAATATAATTTGTGACAACTTCATGGGTTTTTAAAGCAGTTTCAACCTTTTTTTTTCTTGATACAGATTGAAAGTTCAGCACAGCAGGAGTATGCTCTGCAACTCCAGAAACGAGAGCGTTGTCTAACAGAACGAGAAGCATTGCTTTTTAAACATGAAGCAGCTTTGGCTAAAGTAAGAGGTGTTGAGGAAGAAGTTCACACAAAATTTGGAGTTATAAAACAGGTGAAAAAATATATTTAATGATAGATACTGCTTTACATTCCATATAACTTTTTTGTAGTTTCTTAAGCCATCACATATTTGCTGGAAATACTGCTTATTTCTTTAGAGTGCTTGAAATCCCTAAAGAAAAGATTTATATAAAAAGTACTGAACAATATTATTAGGATTTTTCTATGACTTCTGTTTCAGAATGGTGCATTTAGTTGTCTGATGTATAGTACATTTTATTGTTACAAATTAGAAAAAAGAGGTCACTTGTTTCTAAAATAGTGAAAGCTATATGGCCAGTATTAGAGAAAAGATTGTGGTCTCTCTGTAACTGTATATAAGTTACAAGAGTATTTTTGCATTAGATGTAGTTGTAGTGGATTTTCTTGTGAAGGCTTTAAGACACATTGAGATCTTATGACTAACACCTTTTGCAGAGAGTATGAGCAACCAAAGACTCAAAAAGTTCAGAGAAAGATCAGCCTAACTTTGGGGGTGTGGGAAGAAATGAAATGGTATGATTTTATTGTAAAAAGAGGTATTTGTTAATAAGACTGTTCTTCACAAGGCCTGAGTGTACAGTATTGCATTTGAATAGAAATATCAGCAACAGAAGTAGAAGATGATGAGTGGATGCATGGGCTAAACACACAGGATGAATTGAAGCTGAAAAACTAGATATAACAAAAGTAGTTAAGCATATGAACAGGGAGATTGACAAGCCTGTGGTGTTCCTGATACTGGATAACTTAAGAACAGAGGAGACAAACATCTGCCAGGAGTGAAATGGTATAGCTGATTAAAATATAGGTGGCACCACCTGATTTGAATATGGAAGTGGGTGGGTTAGACATCCTGGCATCACCTGCAACCCTATGGCTTAACAACTGAATTGGTTTTGAACTTCAAGTAAAGCTGTTAACTGTGTGTGTAGAAAATGGAAGTAAAACGTTCCATAAGATGTGATAGGGTGCACTCAGTTATATGTTGGCAGCATCTGTATGTTTATTGGTATGGAAAGGAGATCTCTCATTTCATACAGATGAGAGGACAAAAGGAAACAACCTCAAGTTGCACGAGGAAAGGTTTACATTGGATATTAGGAATAATTTCTTCACCTCAGGAGTTTTCAAGCATTGGAACAGGCTGCCCAGGAAAGTGATAGAGTCACCATCTCTGGAGGTATTGAAAAGATATGTAGATGTGGCACTTAGGGACACAGTTTAGTTGTGGACCTGGCAGTATTAGGTTAATAGTTGGACTTGATCTTCTAGCCTACATGATTCTGTGTCTTCGTAGGCAAATGTGTGTAGGTGCTTTAGAGAAGAATGTCCTGCCCAGAGCTGCTCTGAACCTATTGATTGAAGAAGAGCAACATTTGAGGAAAAGAAAAATTGTAGATGGCTCTCTGCATAGCTGGAACGGAAACTACTGAGCTTCCAAGCAGAAATGCAGAGATGGATCTTTTCAGGACTCGCATCCTTTAAATTTCTACGGTCCTTTATTTTTGTCATTTGTACATGTAGGAAGAGAGGATATGACTGGAAATGGAAAAGTAGAGGACGAGTAGGTGAATGAGTGAAGAACAGTGAATTCATGGAAGGAGTGAAATAAAAGATAGTACATATATGTACCTGGAATATTTTCAGTGAAATAAAATCTTGCTGCTTTATCAAATCTGAGGTACTTAAAGAGATGCACTGGTGTCCAGAGAAGATTAAATCTAAAACAAGCTTCAGGGGAAAGAGAAGAATGGCAGTGGATGTGCAGGTTGTAGTTAACAATTTATATGCTTGTGTTGTAAACCAGAGCATTACTCTACAGGCATAGGACTAGTTTCTTGCTCTGCATGATTGAGAGTGAGCAAAACCAAAAAAAATAGTTGAAACCTCAAAACACAATCACAATTTTTTGTAATTGAGTGAGCTGTAAATAAAAGCTTTGTCATTGATTTTAGTTCACAAACATTTCCCACATCTGAATTGTGTGAGAAATATGCATATGTATAGTCTGGTTTTGGTAGAATCTAGAAAGAATAGGAGCTGTAGTCTGTGCATGTTGCTCTCAGTTTCTATATAGATCCTTCTTAATAGAGAGTATGGATCTTGTTTTTCTCACTACTGTCAGAATGTGTGAATTTGGCCATGCAGAATGACAAACTTGGTATTTGAAAGTCTGTCCTAATATTTTAGGACGAAAATGGAACTCAGTGTTTGTAGAAGTCTCTTTGAAATCATGTTTTTAAATTTGATATTTCTATAGCAACATGAGGCAGAAATTAAACAGCTGACAGAAGCCTTGAAAGAAATTACTAAAGAAAATAGGAGGCTGAAGTCATCATTTGACACCTTGAAGGAAATGAATGATTCTTTGAGAAAACAGGTAAAATTAATTATTTTCTGCTATAAATAATTCTACAAATTATAGTCAACAGTTTTAAATATTCGAGCACCTTTAGTTTGCAAAATAGTTTATTTTTTGTTTCTGTAAGGCAAGAATTGTGTAAATGACTGAAAGTACTTTCTGCACATTTTTCTAGTACTTGAAATTTAGCTTTTGTGATCTTTTACAGTATAAAAAAAGTTGGACTTATTCCTCTGACCCACTAGGAACAGCTGATTGTTAGGAAGGGCAAATCCATGTCTTCTGAAGTGAATTTAAAGCAATGGAGAGAAAGTATTTTATGACTTAATGGAATCCACCCTGCGCTGATTGGCTGTGCTGATTCTATTAAAAAAGAAAGCAGAACATGTATTTTTAATTCCTTGTTTGCTCAGTGTTTTCAGTTGTTTTTTCAAATTAAGGCAGTATTTTCTCAGTTCTTAAACTGAGACTCTTTCATAGTAATACAGACAGTAGGAATTTCTTTCACTTGACTGTTAAGTCTGACATTAATACTGGTTCTGGTAGTTCCAAGGACAGCAAAAATCTACAGCAGAGCCTTATTCTTTACTTTAGAGAAGGTCAGACCTAACTCCTAGAATGGTTCTGGTGCAACGCATCTGTCTCATTGTTTTCCCTCACTGTAAAATCTTTGCATTTCTGTGCAGACTGAGGGTTTTGTGATAATTACACTGTTCATTGTTGTATGCATAGGGCATGTTTCTTACATTTAAATGGAGGTTAAGGTTTCCCTCATCCTTTCTCACCAGGCAAACTGCTTTTGTAGCATGTCAGTAACTGTCTCATTCTGCAGAGAAAAAAAGTTTCACCTTCCCCATTAACAAGACTATTGTAGCATTCTTGAAACTCCTGCTCCATTTTTATGTCACTTCTTCATGAAAAGATGTGAAGTACCTGTATATCTAGAGTGGCATTGTAGTGCTTATATTTCCCCTGCTCACTGAAATGTTGGGCTGCAGGTCAACAAATTGCTACTGCTGCTATCTTATTCATCCTGGAACAGGTTGCCCAGAGAGGTGTTAGCATCTCAAACTGTGGAGCTATTCGAAAGCTGTCTGGACATAGTCTTGGGCAGCCAGTTCTTGGTGGCTCAGCTTCAGCTGGCAAGTTGGATCAGATGTCCTCCAGAAGTGCTCTTGAACCACAACCAATCTGTGATTCTGTGATTTGTTGAGGGAGGTGCATGACAATTTTCTTTCTATCACTTTACATGCTCAGAAGAAAAAAAAAATTAAATAAATTAGCTGCTCAACAGCAATATCAGATTATTTCAGTGGGATAATTAAGTCAAGAACTGAGTTTTGAATTTACAAATACTTTAATATTGTCCAATTCTTTCAGTTAAGTGATGTAACTGAGCTGAACAAGAAGTTGGAAGGTCAAGCACGAAAAGTACAAGCTCGTTTAGAGAATCTACAAGTAAGGTTTGTTCTTACATGTACCTGCTTCCTTTATAGGTAACCAGTGAAATGTAATTCATTGTTATATTTTGTTGTAGAGGAAACACGAATTTTCAGTGGTACGGAAGTCTAATGATGTATGTCAGGTGATGCAACAAAGCAAACCTGTGAAACAGGAAAAAGTGATGGCAACATCAAAAATTACTAAGGTAAGAATTGACCAAAAGTGTTCAATCTTTTGGTTTGAAAGACATTAGGCAGTATAACATTCTCTGTGTATCTGCTAGAAATTAGAAAATGCAGCTTCCAATTTTAATTTATGAGTGAATTAGTTATAATAAGAAAAGAAACATTATATTGGGGGAAAACACATAGCTAAAGAATGAAGTTTGTTGCTAAAAATATGTCTTGGATTTCATATTGCATATGTGAGTAGTATATGTGCATATTTTTATTTGTATGGTATGCTTTGCAGTTCCTGTCATGTCATCTTTCATCTGCCAATTAGAATTATAAACCGCTTTCACTGTAATGGATTTCTTTCACAGCGTCAGAGCAAATCTTATTCTGGTTACTGCTACAGTACAGCACAGCACTGTCCATGTGAATAACACCAGGGAAAAAGTAGTCAGTCAGAAGTATCCAATAAAGAATCTTAATCTTCTAAACAAAAAGTGATCTACTACTGTTATTATTTTGAGAAATAATCTTTAATGAGGGAAAGAGAATAAATGCAGTGTTCATACACAGTTCTAAATCACCTTTGTTTCCTTAAAAAAATCTTTTTACATCACTTAATGAAATGCTTTCCGTGTAGTTCCATTTAGTAGCAAGTGCTCTGGTATTAGTCTGCCAACATCTTTCAACTGGTAAAGACTTTTTTCAGATAGAGGTGAACTGTGAAATGAGAAAGAGGCATTCACACCATCCTACTTGATTTACATTGGATGCCTTAAAACTGTGCTATTTATAGCCAACAAATTCTCTTTACATAGGTTTTTGCATACTTTAGGTGCAAGTGAAATACAAATAGTATTGGTACAGTTTTGAGTGAAGAGGAAAACAGTTATCTGAAGGTAGATAGAAGAAAACTTCTGAAATCTTTAGAGAACTGTTTGTGCAGCCTGTCTTCAGGTATCTCTGAATATCTTTCATAGAGTATTTTGTTGCAGTGTGGTAGAACCAGACTGACAACTTCATGAAGTCTTTGTTCTTCTTTTTAACAGTGCTAGTTACCCAGTTAACTTTTAACAGCAGTGGACTGTGTGAAATAAAACAAAGTAGGTCTAGTGCATTGAGATAAGAATTTCTCCATGCAAAGGACATTAAAGACTTGCTTTCTCCTGTAGTTGATTTGTCCAGAATTATAAAATGGAGTGATTCTGTATATGAATTTTTTTTTTTCCAAGGTGTTTCAGTACCATTTGTTCAAGTACAAAATAAATTATGGGCATATTTATTTCACACCCAGAAACTATCATAAATAGTGCCTGTTCTTCACTGGGAAGTGAGGTGTGAGAGAGAGAGAGAGCGCGAGAGAAAAATGCTGCAGGGTTCCTTCTGGGTCTTTAAAAGAAAGGTCTGACAACAAATGACTTAATTAAAAGGCTGCTTTAATTAGACTGAGTAAGAGGAGGAATACAGATAGCGAGTAAATCTTGTGTGCTTTCAGGTGCTGAGAACCTTGTGTTTGTGCAGCATCAGATGGAGCTCAGGTGAACTTTTTCCCTGGGCATGTCGAGCAGGTTCTGTCTGTTGAGAGAAGCATCTCCTTTTTGGCCCTTCAATATATTATACAATTTTCTTACAAGAAAACAATTCTATTCATGAAGGACATTAACAGGAGAAGAACTTATTGCCTTTTTAGACAAGGGCGAGGCCAGGCAGGAAGTGTAATCAGCAGTACCAAGTGGGAGCTGCCTGAGTTTATCCTGCAGCCAAGCACAGGATGAACTGTGCAGCTGACTGATCTGTGCAGCACAGCTCAGGTTGCACCTACTCAAGTTAACTGTGATGCTGATCTCTGGCTCCATTATGTACAGGGGTCTCCCTATCAGGATTGCCACCTTCCAACACTTGATCCACACATAGTTCACCTTTCCCAGAGATATTGTGAGTTACAGTTATATTAATAATATACAGGCTTCTCAAACCCCAGCTAAAAGGCTTAACAGAGCACACATGGCCTGTTCAAGATGACTATCTCCTTGAATATGATGTTTTCCAAGGACTCCCTATATAGTAACTTACCTCCCAGATTTTGTCAGTCATAAAATTGTCATCCTTTATACTATGCATAATATTTCATAACTAATGTACTCTCATGTGTGTTAGTCAGTTACTGTTTTGGATTAGAAAAATCATTAACTTGAAAGCTGAAATATCTGATGTTGTGGATGTATTACAGCTACCATTGAATTCTCAAGTTTATGAGCTCTTAACTTTTCTTATGGATTGGATCTCAGACCATCATCTTAGCAAAATAAAAATACAAGAAGAAAAAGAGGACACTCATAAACTTATGGTTGCGCAAAGCTCAAATAAACCCTGTATTCGGCAAAAGTGTATGAAGGTAAAGGGATTTGGACTGTTTGGTTGTCTTAACATGATTTGGATTTCTGGGGGGATTTTAAATGATTCTGAGAGTATTACACGTCAGCATGTCATTAAACCAAAATTACTGTTAATAAGTCAGTATTTGTTCCAGCAGTGAGATATAATATATAATTTGCCATTTGTAAAGCATACAGATAATTTTTAATAAAAAGTGTGGTGTCCAATCTCAACATGAGAGTTTCAGCATTTTATTTCAAGTCACTTCTGTCAGTTGATAGTTTATCTTGTGTTTTGTGTGTGATACTGTACATAATTCCTTTGTTTTAAGGAGATATTTAAGGTCAAATTTAAAATATTTTTAGTGGCTATTTAGATATTAAAATTTCAATTTATGACTGATTCAAGGTAATGCCATGAGGTACTTTCAGCACTTTTATTGTTTTCTTTCTGGTGATACCAAGATTTGGAAATCAGTTAAGTGTTCAGAAAGTCCACTTTTGTTGTATTTCTTCATTATATAAAAGACTTGCAGCCACTGGGATTGCATTTACTGAGACTGAGCTCACACATATCTCCACTTTTGCATGTAAACCTCTGTAAAATCTGAAGTCTGTGTATGCATGCAATTCTGTTACCTGTACTGGATCTGCCCAGAGGGTATTTATGTATGTAATCTGTTAGACTCCAAGAGAAAGTTAGGAGGTTTGTTTGTTTGTTTTTCACTTACAGTTAGCTTAAAGAGTAGTTTTATATACTGCATGTAATTCTACATTTGTATATTTTTACAGCTTTTGCCTATAGCTACTGAGCAACTCCAGTGGATGCCATATGTGAATTCTAAACTGCACATGCCTGTGATTAAATTTATTTATTGGTCTATAAGACAGCTAGACACGGATTTACAGGTAAAACAAGTAGTCCTCTTGCAGTATGTGTGTTTTTTAATAACTAAATTCACAGAAGATATTAATGGATTTTGTACTTTAAATACATATGACGTGGATGTTTTCAGGTAGTATAAAAAGAGAAACTGCTGTCTTTGTAAAGTGTAAATTCATAGTGTTTACCACAGATAGACACCAAATGAAAAGATTCCTTTTTCAAGTTAAATTTAAATTTTGCACTGTGTATGTAAATATGGGTTTCATAAGTATGTGATCTCTCTTGTGATGTCTAAGCACATCAGAAATTACAGTTTTACATTTGTATTTACAAAACTTGCACTAGAGAAGGCAGTACTTTAGGTGCACTTTATGCATGAGATTTGTTGAAATTGATGGAAGTGTGTGGCAAAGCAGAGAAGGAATTTTGATTTTTCTGTTCTCTGCTAGGTGTCTAACCACAAGACATTCCTTGCACTCTTTGACTAGACTGCTATGAGAAAAATACATAACAGCATAATAAAGAAAAAGACAGTAGCCGTACTGTAAAAACTCAGCATAGTGCTGTCAATAGTGCAAAAGGTAGAAACTCTCTGAATATCTTGAGCTGAAATTCAATAGAATACTGAGATGTTTTGTTTAGTGCTAATAAGTAACTATAATTCAAATGAATATATTGTGAAGTTTTATTCTGAGGTAATATTTCTGTATCGTTTGTGATGAAAAGTTGAATAGATTTTTACCTGTACAGTGTTATTAAGGTTCATATGTAGACCTTGATTCGGTAAATGGCTTTATAGGATATAACTTCAGGCAACCTTCCAAAATAGAAACTGAACTTTTTCTGGAACCAGAGACAACTTAAATAATGTCAGCATATCCAGGGCCCTCACTAATTAGTCTTGTGGTGAATTATATGTTGATACAGCACCGTGATAATGTTGTTTAACTACTTTTGGAACAGCATCTCCTATACAGATTATATTCCACTACACGGTCAAACCCTTTGCTATTTAATATTTAATCACATGGGGAACGCATGAATCTCTGTATAGTACACAGGATTTCAATGTGTTTTAGTGTTTACACTAACTGTGTACACTGTTTGAAACAGCATGCAACAATGAGATCAACAATGAGGAGACTTGGTGAAGATATTTTCAAAGGCATAGTGAGTAAGGCAAACACACATGGTTTTTCTGAACAGTCTACAGAGGGTAAATCAAAATCAGCAGCTTTCTTTAAGAGTTCTTGTATGCCTTTGAGATTTCTGTCAACTTTAATTGTGCTTAAAACAGTGACACAAGGTAAGTCAAGATTTTTTTCATATTAATTTATTTATTTCAGACATGTGCCTGGATAAAAAGCATTTTAATGATACTATACAATCTGTTATGCTTTATTAGTGAAAAGTGGTTTTACTACCTTGTGAAGCAAAATATACAAATATGAATCTTACTATTATTCATTTTGTGTTTGAATTTATGTGTTCCTTTTAATATGATGACTTCTTGTTAGATAAGTCAACATTTCTGAAGAAGGGAAAAAGAGATGATGATAATTCTGTCAAACTGCTTTCCATGCATGTCCTTTTGGCATAGAGATTGGTGCTCACTTTTGTGTCAAACCTCAGAGGAGAAAAACCTTCAATCAGACACCGGTTAACTTTGGTTACTTAAAAAAATTCTTGCCTATTTTGGATTTATATGTGTCTTCTTCAAGCCCTTCAACATAATCTGAATTACACTTGAAGGTTCTTAATTCATGTATGTGCAGATTTGATGAGTAATCCAAAAGATTATCTTATTTTTACTTCTATTACTAGCTTTCTCTTTGACTTAGTGTTTTAATTCAATAATGGCTTCAGTGATTGCTATGAACCTATGCAGAAGCAGTCCCTCAGCATAAAAACAGCAGAGTTGATAGGTCCCCTCTGAATCCTAAATGCAATATTATTGCTACTTATTATCAAGTTCAGTTTCTGAATATATTAACACTTGAATTTTTGTGCATGCTTATTTCTTTGGAAAAAAAAAAGATCAAATATCCTCTTGAGCGATATAGCCCATACATCCTCCAATGACTTTTAGGGGATTATTCTATCTGAAATAGCTGCATCATTTTCAGCTCTCTCTTCTGCCTCTTGTTAACTAGAAAGGATCAGGGGCTTGTGTAGGGGGGCATCACAAGGTGAGTGACTCTTTCCTTTCAATGTTTTTTTATGTTTCCTTTGGTCCTAGAATACTTCCACCTTTCACACTGGCAGATATGTATAATAATAAAGTAGAATTCTCTACTTAAAACCTATATAATTTGGTGTCTGCAAAGAAATAGAGGAAGCTGGGTCTTCCCTGTCTCATGGGAGAGGGAGAAGGTAAAGGTTTCAAAGTAACACTGTGAGATTACACAAATCAGATTGTGTCTAGACAGTGTGAGAATTGTGGAAAATATAACTCAAAGACTAGAGTAACTGTTCTCCCAGCTGATTTGTTAACTGCTACCTTTCAGTTATGAAGTCTTTTCTTTCTTCAAGGGAAATAGGTAACAAGAGGTGTTGCAGATCCTTTTTATGGAAGTCAGGCAGAAAAGTAATTATATAGCATTAAGAACAAGGGTAAGATGCAGTTGCTGCTTACATGCAACAACTTAACAGTACTGTGGTGCTGCATAACTGGGATTTTCTGCAAGAATAAGTTTTACCAGGATAGCATAAAAATGAATATATCTATAACTTCCATCTCTTTGTGATGTTTGCCAGTTATTTTTCCCTTTTCAAAGACATTTTAAAAGCATGGATTATTTTGATAGCAAGTAATTGTTCAGTGGGGTTACAAATGAGCCATCTAACCTAACCTCAGAGATGGTCCTGCTTTGGGTAGAAAGGTTGGAGAAGATTCCAAGCTAAATTGTTCCATGATTCTATGCTACCTTTGATTTTTGCAACCTTTTATTCTCTGAATCATTTCTATTTTAAAATGTCTTTACTAGTAATGCATTTATTCTGCTAATAACAGAGATTGAGAGAGGTTGGAGATGTTAATTTTCAAGGTAGTCCTGAGATACCATGCCAGAATGTCCAAATCACATGCCTACTTTGGCATCTGATTTTTTTTTCTTTTTTTAGTCTCTTGCATGAAATATGTTATAAATTTTAGGCCATTTCTTAGACAGCAGAGATCCACATCACAAAATTGCTGCAATCTGTGGCACCCTGATTGATACTAAACTGGGATGCAAAAGGTTTTTAATGCATAGGTAATGAACAGTGTTCTTGTTCATGGAAGCCATACTTCTGGATTAAATGGTTAAGCAGATTAGTTTGTCTTTATGCTTAACAACCTGTGCAGTATTTATGTTGAGAGTATTTACAGTAAATATAGGATTTAAACATGCTGGAAGACCACCCTGACATTAATGAACTAACACAGTTCATTAGCTTTTGGAGGGAACTATTCCAGTCAAGATATTTTGGTGAAGCTTGATAATTATTCTTAAATTAAGACTCACATTTCTAGCAATGTTTGATAAAAGCAATGCAAGAAGAATCGCAATACCAAAACTAGTCATTGCAGAGACTGATTTACCCTAAGCAGATGAACAATCTTGATTAGAATGAACCAGTTTAGCTTCTCATGTTTCCTTTTTACTGCTGACTTCTATAACATGGAAAATATGATCTGATGTTAAACATGTCAGATATCACTGTGTATGAATTGTGATCACTCTGACCACATGGCACACTGATGAGCTCATGATAAAGTAGAACATTTGGTTTGAACATGTGTCCTCTTTTCTTCAAAATGTCAGTATCCAGCAGATGGCACAGTAGTTAAACTTTTGTGCAGGATAAATTGTTTCCTTCTGCACTCCAGGCGATCAATGCGGTTCCAAGATACTGAGGAAGATTTGACATCAGGAAATTAAGAAATTAGATTGGTTCACTTAATCCACGTTCCTAGTGTAATTTAATGCACTTCACAATAGATGAAAATATAAAATGAATGCACTGAAACTACCACTTTTTATAGAAGGAATGGTAGTAGTTGCTTTCATGAAAGTAATTGCTCTTACTCAGACAAGTCAGCCATTGACTCCTTTAATAGAAGCTTCCCAGATGTTGAAACCAACATTGTCTCAAATTATGCAAGCTTGTATTTTCTTTCCTCTTAAGCAAAATATTTTCAGGGCTTTACATTTTTAAGTATGTTTTTCTTAAATATATGAATTTCAGATAGGGTTTTTCTCCACTCACAACAAATTGTTAAGGAGTAAAAATAGAGTATGTCTTTAAATAAAAAGTAAATTTAATATTTTCACAATTTAACTTTTAATGATATATCTGCAACAGAAACTGTCAGACAGTTGTTCACACTGCTTAATGAAACGATGATTATAGAAGTTTTACTGCCTGTATTCTGATATCTTTCAGTGGATTACCTGGCTCAGGCATTTGATTCTCTTCGCATAGACTTGAAGACAGATGAAGGGAAGGCCTTATTTTTGGAATACCAATGTGTGCCTGTTGTATTAAGTCACTTAAAAGTATCCAGTAGAGGTCTGCTTTCCAGTGCTCTTGATGGATTACTTCAGATGACCATGGAATCTGGTAAATTTGGGTAATTACAAAAAAAAAACTAAAAAAAAAAAAGCAAAAAAAAAAAAGCAAACCCACCACCACAACAAAAAACCAAAACAAACAAAAATCTTGAGGTGAGGTAAGCATAAACACAATGTAAAACCAGCATGATTCTTATGTATAAATAATCCAACGTAGTATTAGCATTTGTTTGTATCATGTACATTCATTAGAGACATGAAATATATTTCTGAATTGTCTTTCCCAGTTATCTTGTGTTTTCTTCTTCCTCTCAGAACCTGTGTTTTATATTTTGTCCTGCTTGCTTTCTTATTTATTGCTGTGAATTCTTTGCTGCTCTTTTTGGTTTGGCATTTCAGTTATTCCACTGTATTACCTTGCTCATATTTTTCTTTGAAGCCAGGCTGTGCCAGGGAAGCCAAATCATGAAAACCTGCCAGAAGGTGGAGATAAAAAATAGGCTGTATTTAAATTCCTTTCCTAGTTTGAATGAACAGTTCATCCCCAATCATTTTTCAGTTTCTAATAATTGGAAATAGCATTTCTAGAAGAGATGGCTAAGTTTTGCTGAATTTTACTGTGCTTTGGCTCTAGAAAAGCATTAATAATCTTATTTGTCACAGTGTTTTTCCAAGTGATACAGGCTAAGGATCAGTTGATAATCAACTGGATAAACATGGAGGTAGAGAGGCATTCCAGTGCCATGTTGAATAAACTTTGTGAGTGGTTTGTTTGCTTGCATTTTTTTAAGATAAAAATCACTCACTGGCTTTTAGAACAGAAAAAGGGGAAGGGGCTGCTGGTATTTTTGAAATATGTATTAATTTGGGAGGATTTTTTTTTATCATGCATTATACTGGTTAAAATACAAAGCATGTTTGACTTGGGATAGTATAGCATTGAGTAAACAGTGATTTTGTAGCAACATAAGTGCAAAAATATTTAACTAAAGTTCTGTTCTTCCTTGCAGGCTTTTTTTAGTGCAGTCTTACAGGAAAGTATTCTTCTTAATAGTCATGACTGTGGTTGATAAAGTGATTGGGAAAGAATTAATTGAATGCTCAAAGGTAACAACCTAAGCAAGGTGAATGGTGTCTGGTATTACTTTGGGTAACGTCTGTAACAGTACCTCTTCTGTTACCTACCAGTAGTCATTCTGCATTCTGATACACTAAGTGCCTACAGTTTGAAGAATAATGAAGATACATTGTGAGAGACTCAAATTTTGCTTTCTTGCTTCTCAGGGAAGTTGTATGTACGTGAAGTCAGGGAAGGAAAAATACTGTTTAATGGAATTGACATTTGATTGAGAATTATTTCTTGGCAACTGCATATAAAGTCTTATGCAGAGCCTTTCTCTTTGGTGCAATAAATGGCCACTACACAAGTTATAGGCATGTTCTACTTTTTTCCAATACATAGTTAGAATTTTGCATGAAGTTGTTAACTTGAGAAGTAGGATTGTTGAAAGGAAAGTGTGTTTTGACTTCTTTCTAAGTTTTCAATTAAAAGTCATTAAAAGACAAACTATAGAAGGCAGCAGTGAATATTCAGAAGGCTTCCTATGTTAGAGTAAAACAGGAATTTGTGCTCACAGTATGCTTACAGATTTAAAGCTGTATTCCTGTGCAGCCTTAAATATGAAGTCATAGGTAGCTGCCCATATACTAAAATACAGAATCATATTACCCAAAAAGACAGCATCCAGCCAGGAGGTAAAGTCTAGACTTTTATTTTTTGCTATAATTTATGCCATCCTGGGCATTCTTTCAACTTGCTGCCATAATTTTCTGGCTCTATAGGAGTGCTGCGATACTTTTGTTCAAAAATAATACCTTTAGAGACAAAGTGATTAGAAATTAGGTTGGAAAAAAGGTCTGTGGGGTTTTTTCTGCCTATTATTTTCTATAGCTTAATTTTTTAAGTTTTAATTTCTTTATGAAGTATTTTTACAGATTCAAATTTTAGTTGTCCAGGCTGAAAAATGTTAATCAGATGTGAAGTAACTACTGTGTTGCAGTACTGCTCCCTTAACTGCATGTCCTTTTTTTTAATAGTAAGCAATGAATGCTAATGTTTCTGTGGAGTTCAGGCTTGTCTGAGGTCCTTATGTCAATTCTCTCCCATGTAAGAAATTATCTTCCTTATGTTCCAGAAATGAAGCCTAGGTTACCCTCATATGTTAAGGAAAATCATTTAAACCGCATATGAAGAAGGTACCTACTCGTCTAAGATGTGTATTTCTGTTGACAGAAATTAGAACAAGAGAGTCTGCAGTACTGCATAAGCAGATTTGCTTTTGGTATGCATGTTCTCAGATTTTGGATCAGGATCATTACTTTTGGGTTCATAGTATGTCTGGTAGTCAGTCCAGAATCCAAGTTTCCATTGCAAGTTCATACAACATTGACAGTGATTATAAGGCATTCACTCACTGAAAACATGATGTCAAATGCAACAGCTGAGGCATTAGTGTCATCTTTTTTCTATCTGTATACAAGACCTTAATGGCGAATTGAAAGTGATATTCTTACTGTTGTACGTCTTACTGGCACACAGCCTTCCATGTACTCCATCTCCATCTCTCTTCAGGAGTTTCACATCAAGAATCTTGGAGAATCCTGACACCACCATCTCAATGGTAAATGGTGGAGGACTGAAAGGTAGCATTCCTCAGTACTTTTTTACTCTATTTATGATTCCATTATTATATGTTCAGCAGTCCTGGCCAGCTCCGGATATGCATTCATACACAGTATCTTTTACTGTTCTGATTGTTGCCGCCTTCTCTTAGATCTTTTTTTACATGGAAGAGAAGAATCAGCAGAGGTAGAGGAATAATTAACTCTAGAGTGATTTGCTTGTCTGAGAAGGCTTGCTAGTTCACAGGGTGGTCCAGAGGATGGCTTGAGGCATTTCAAAACCTGAAAAAAATGCATGAAGTTGAGATTCTTCAGTTCCTTCTGGAAACTGTGGCTAGAAAGCCAAATATTGTGTTAAATGTTCCATAGTTTTTTGTTTGCTTGGTTGGTTGGTTTTGGGATTATTTTTTTGGCCTAGGAGCCTGGGAATAACATTTAACAAGGAGATTTTTGGTAATAGAACTGTAGCATCATTTTTTTGACATTTTTAGAGATGCCATGATTCACTCTAGGGCTTTCTTTGCACTAATCAGCATCTCATAGCTACTATTTGGGAAAAATTAAAGCAACAAGGATGACTCAAAATACTCTATTTTGAAAGTCAAGAAAAGGGGAGTAAACCAGGGTTTCAGCATTTGACAATGTCTACTTCACTGCCATTCTTTAAATGTGTGTCGACACTCACCATTTGCTTCTTTGAGGGAAAGGCTAACTTTAATAAACAGATTGTCTATTTGTAAAAATTCTTTCACAGTACAGTGGGAAGAAGTAAAACCTATATGGTAAGAGAAGCTGATAGTCAAGATCTCTGTGTATCATGCTGACTGGTATGCACTGTGCCTGCACATGTTTTTGTATGTTTGGGCACACCCATACCCTTAAGACTGTAGCTGATGAAGATAACTATCAGGAGTTCAAGCCATAAAAAATACTCCATTTAAAGATCAATACCCCTTCGGTTCAAAGGCTAATGAAACTCTTTGCTTACTGAGAATTTGGATCTCCTATATGTTTTCAGTGAGCTTATATGTTCCAGTTTGAAGGAAGAAGCAGATGTTTTTTGCACTGCACAACTCAGTTGTGCGAAGTACGAAGGAAGAAGCATAGGTTATCACACCAAATGAGCCCTATACAACTTCTAGTGACAGATGTTCTTTCTGGAAACCTGACTTGGAATCCCCAGGTCTAATGAGAGGAATAAAGTGTAAGCAGTGAATTTTACACTGAATTTTCACTAAATTTTTACTCTTACCTTTCCTGTCTATGCCTTCATGACAAGGTACTGTTGAAGCAACATATAATGTTCACTTAGATGACAGGAGAGTGGAAAATATAACCATAGTAATCAAGGAGTAGGCATTTCATCTCTACTCCAAAGAAAAAAGACATCAGCTTATTTTGACACCCTTTGTGTCAAGAGGCCTATCCATTTATATTCTTAGTGGTAAAGTCATTTGTCATCATTTCCTCATTAGAGCTACAAGATGAACTATCAGCCTTCAAGTCAGTCTTTTTGTTACATCTCTCAGTATTGCTTCAGTTCCAGATTTGAACTTTTTTGGTCACTACTAGGATCAGGGTTTACTCTTTAATCTTTTTGATTCTAGTTAGAGAGATCTTGCCATATTCCACAGTAATAATGTCAGTCTGGTAAATCTCATAAGCAAGCTTCAAGCTCATTTAAAACTGTAAATAAAAATGCACCTGAGGTCCACAGCTTATGAAAAATTTGCCTGAGTTGACAATTCTTCTGTACAAGACTAGATAATAACAGTGTACCTGTCCAGCCAGTCCATAGAAACACAGTGGTCTTAACACCACAGGAATTCTGTGAAGAAATGGTTAAGACTTTTGGTACCCTTGGGAAGCTAATTTGTATGTGTTTCTTGAAACTTAGTTGCATCACCATAGAATACAAAGATCCAGAGAGCACATAGCATACAATATGCTCACATTATTTCTTGGAGGGATTCCAGTTATGTGTATTTGTCAAACTGGGATCTCAAATTGCATACATGTCACCAGACTACATTATGGTTTAGGTACTGAAACTTGGATAGTGTTCCAGCTGCATGGTATTTCCCAGACATCTGTGAGTTTTCATGCCATTGTATAATTCTAAAGTATAGTGCCAGCCAGGAACAATCTCACCATTTTGTTCCATCGTGGTGGGTTGACCTTGGCTGGATGTCAGGTATTCACCAAGCTGTCCTATCACTCCCTGCCTCGGCAGAACAGCCGGGAGAAAATAAGATGGAAAAGAAAAAATTGTGGGTCAAGATAAAGGCAGTTTAATAAAGCAAAAGCAAAGTCCATACATGGCAGCAAAGGAAACCAAAAGATTTTATTCCCTGCTTCCAATCAGCAGGTGGTGTACAGCCACTTCCTGGGAAGTGGGGCTTCAGTATGCATAGAGGTTTCTCTGGAAGGCATGTCATAAATAACCAGTGCCCCCTTCCCCTACAGTGTTCCCTTCCCCCTCCTTCTTACTCCTAGCTTTTATTGCTGGGCAGATATCATATGGTTTAGGAGTCATTTTGGGTCAACTATCCCGGCTGTGTCCCCTCCCTCCCAAGATCTTGCCCAACCCCAGCCTATTGGTGAGGGGGAGTGTTGGAGAGAGTGCTGATGTTGTGCCAGCACTGCTTAGCAGTAGCCAGACACTGGTGAGTTACCAGCACCTTTCTGGCCACCAGTACAAAGCACAGCATTTTGAGGGCTGCTGTGGGGAAAATTAACTATGCCTCAGCCAGACCAAATACACCCAATCATTAATGGTTTTGAAACTTTAACAATGGGTCAGAGATACAGAATATATACATATATGTATGTGTGTGCTGGTCTTGTTTGTCTCACCTCTTTTACAAAAACATTAAAGCCTAAGGAGGAAGTAAAATGTTATACTGATCATTTTTCTTTTAATATTTGAAAACATTCGTTGTTGGAACAAAGGCTGCCTTTTAAATGTCAGGGGTGAAAAAAGTTGAGTTTAGTTTCGGCCAGCTCCTCAGGGCGTGAGAGTCTGCTAAAGATGTTATACAGTAATTTCAGACAGTTTACTTTGTGTCAAGAGAACTTCAGTTTCAGTTTCCTTTCATGCTCTAATAGTGTTGGGGTTTTTTTCCATATTCCACTACTTCTGTGGATTCTGTTCACTACTTCTACTGTTAGTAGACTTGAAGAAAGAAACTTTGCAATTGAATGAGTCCTTACTTAGCCATTTGCATTCTGTTAGCAAATTGCGTCATTTAACCTATGCCCAAAACTTAATAAGTAGCTGAAATGAAGTTGTAGGTAATTGTTAGGACAAACAATATAATGTTAAATATTTTATGTTTTATTTCATGTTCTTTGCGTGATGGAAAAATTCTTTTTCTTCAGATGAGCTCAGTGGCCAAAGTTGAATTGGTTTAGTCAGCTGTCTTCAGTGGAAGTAATACTTGCTTCTAAATTCCACAGTTGCAAGAGTTAACAGCTTGTTGTGAACCTGACAGTAGAAAGTCAAGTCCACAAAGTTATTATATCCCTTTTTGTTCTACAGTCTGTTAATACTTTTGTCCAAAAATGTCTGTAATGATGCATAAATTGGTACATTTCAACCTGTTCAGTCTTCTCTTTGAATTGTACTTTCCAATAGCTGATACATGTGAACACAGCACCAAAGCAGCACTTTAATGATACTTTTACTGTAGCTACCAGGGCATGATGTTTGGCTTTTAATCCCATCTCTGAGCTCTGAACCCTTCTGAAAATAGAACTAAGAACAAAATCTTCTCAGGTAGTGTTGTAATAGAAAGTTGATTTACTTTCTTGAAACTCTGAATGTGCTTCGTGTTAGATTTCTACAAATGCAGTGCTCTGACCACCTTTGGAGCAAAATGTATTAACTGCTGCATGCTGATGTGTCAGTTTAGTCAAATGGCATATAATGTATTTATTGCTTAATGAAGCTCTTACCATTTTGCATTTAAATTACTATAAAAATTAATGTTTAATAATTGAAGTAATAGTTACTTTTAATCATTCAAATTGTCACAGTATAAACCAGTGGCTTCCAGGGCACNGTATTTGTCAAACTGGGATCTCAAATTGCATACATGTCACCAGACTACATTATGGTTTAGGTACTGAAACTTGGATAGTGTTCCAGCTGCATGGTATTTCCCAGACATCTGTGAGTTTTCATGCCATTGTATAATTCTAAAGTATAGTGCCAGCCAGGAACAATCTCACCATTTTGTTCCATCGTGGTGGGTTGACCTTGGCTGGATGTCAGGTATTCACCAAGCTGTCCTATCACTCCCTGCCTCGGCAGAACAGCCGGGAGAAAATAAGATGGAAAAGAAAAAATTGTGGGTCAAGATAAAGGCAGTTTAATAAAGCAAAAGCAAAGTCCATACATGGCAGCAAAGGAAACCAAAAGATTTTATTCCCTGCTTCCAATCAGCAGGTGGTGTACAGCCACTTCCTGGGAAGTGGGGCTTCAGTATGCATAGAGGTTTCTCTGGAAGGCATGTCATAAATAACCAGTGCCCCCTTCCCCTACAGTGTTCCCTTCCCCCTCCTTCTTACTCCTAGCTTTTATTGCTGGGCAGATATCATATGGTTTAGGAGTCATTTTGGGTCAACTATCCCGGCTGTGTCCCCTCCCTCCCAAGATCTTGCCCAACCCCAGCCTATTGGTGAGGGGGAGTGTTGGAGAGAGTGCTGATGTTGTGCCAGCACTGCTTAGCAGTAGCCAGACACTGGTGAGTTACCAGCACCTTTCTGGCCACCAGTACAAAGCACAGCATTTTGAGGGCTGCTGTGGGGAAAATTAACTATGCCTCAGCCAGACCAAATACACCCAATCATTAATGGTTTTGAAACTTTAACAATGGGTCAGAGATACAGAATATATACATATATGTATGTGTGTGCTGGTCTTGTTTGTCTCACCTCTTTTACAAAAACATTAAAGCCTAAGGAGGAAGTAAAATGTTATACTGATCATTTTTCTTTTAATATTTGAAAACATTCGTTGTTGGAACAAAGGCTGCCTTTTAAATGTCAGGGGTGAAAAAAGTTGAGTTTAGTTTCGGCCAGCTCCTCAGGGCGTGAGAGTCTGCTAAAGATGTTATACAGTAATTTCAGACAGTTTACTTTGTGTCAAGAGAACTTCAGTTTCAGTTTCCTTTCATGCTCTAATAGTGTTGGGGTTTTTTTCCATATTCCACTACTTCTGTGGATTCTGTTCACTACTTCTACTGTTAGTAGACTTGAAGAAAGAAACTTTGCAATTGAATGAGTCCTTACTTAGCCATTTGCATTCTGTTAGCAAATTGCGTCATTTAACCTATGCCCAAAACTTAATAAGTAGCTGAAATGAAGTTGTAGGTAATTGTTAGGACAAACAATATAATGTTAAATAATTTATGTTTTATTTCATGTTCTTTGCGTGATGGAAAAATTCTTTTTCTTCAGATGAGCTCAGTGGCCAAAGTTGAATTGGTTTAGTCAGCTGTCTTCAGTGGAAGTAATACTTGCTTCTAAATTCCACAGTTGCAAGAGTTAACAGCTTGTTGTGAACCTGACAGTAGAAAGTCAAGTCCACAAAGTTATTATATCCCTTTTTGTTCTACAGTCTGTTAATGCTTTTGTCCAAAAATGTCTGTAATGATGCATAAATTGGTACATTTCAACCTGTTCAGTCTTCTCTTTGAATTGTACTTTCCAATAGCTGATACATGTGAACACAGCACCAAAGCAGTACTTTAATGATACTTTTACTGTAGCTACCAGGGCATCATGTTTGGCTTTTAATCCCATCTCTGAGCTCTGAACCCTTCTGAAAATAGAACTAAGAACAAAATCTTCTCAGGTAGTGTTGTAATAGAAAGTTGATTTACTTTCTTGAAACTCTGAATGTGCTTCGTGTTAGATTTCTACAAATGCAGTGCTCTGACCACCTTTGGAGCAAAATGTATTAACTGCTGCATGCTGATGTGTCAGTTTAGTCAAATGGCATATAATGTATTTATTGCTTAATGAAGCTCTTACCATTTTGCATTTAAATTACTATAAAAATTAATGTTTAATAATTGAAGTAATAGTTACTTTTAATCATTCAAATTGTCACAGTATAAACCAGTGGCTTCCAGGGCACCTTCACACCCCAAAGTTCCCTCCCTAAGACTACAAATTTCTTTTCTCAGCAGATCTTGTTTCTAGGACAGGGGGTGCAACAACACTGTTCAAGAGAATTCCTGTATGCCAGACATGAAACATTTTCTGGAAACAATCTAGTAATAAGTAACATGACCTCATCAAGAGAATTTGTTCTATGGGTGTTGAAGAATATCACATCATTATTTCTAAATCACCCTGTAGTTGAATACTTGTCATATACAATCTTGTTGAATACTGTTCTTCCTGTCTTCTTACTGCTCATGCAGCCTACTGTATTGTTTTTAACTTGTGAATCAGTTAAAAGGGTTTCAAAGGATGTAGTGAGTTTATAGTCACCTATCAAAAATACCATTGTTAACTGTAGTCTGATTCATGCTTGATTTGAAATCTGCTGTTAGCAGGGAGCTGCCTGCCTTAGTTTCACCCTTTGCACTTTTATACAAAGACATTATGTCTTAAACTTCTCCTGCCATGGTAACTGACTTATGTCATGTAGATTAGTAGGTTCCCCTTTCCCAATGTGAAATTCATTCAATGAAATCAAAACTTAACTGCTCATTGGACAAAACACTGATTTTTGCTTTTAATAAAATTTACATTTACTTTGCCTTCAAGTTTATTTCTGTTTTGCAGAGGGTGTATTTTGCATTTCTGTGTACTTACAAATTGAGATGAGTGCATATTAAAAAAAAATTCTTAAAATTATTCTCTCATGTTTTAAGGCATATTCTGATTGGGCTTAAGTGTGATTTCTTAACCATATTAACACCATTGAAGATTTTTAGCAACTGCAAAAGTGGGCTGTCTTTACACATTCACCGAACCTTATTTCTAATTTTTATATATTTTCTTAAAGAAAATATTGTGGTCATGGACAGCCAAGTCTGTGTCCAGATGTAGTCATCTCATAGGGAAGTTAATCAAGCCAGTGAAGATATAAGGATTGTCTCCATAGTAAGAAGATGTGCTTATTTACTTGTAAACTGAATCTTTTTACGTGGAGTACTGATATGGACACTCCCTCTTTTCCTTTGTGTTGGAATGCTTCCATAACTGATGCTGGGTATTCTACAATATGCACTGTTCTACGGGTACTTCTAAAATGTCGATGGTCAGACTCTGTCAAGGAAACTCAAACATGTCCCTGTATGTTTACTCTTGAGTCTTAGCACTTTGAGACTTAACAAGCACAAGCATTGAAGGCATGGAGTAAAAAATACCTGTATGCTTAAATAGATTAAAATTTAACTTTTTCCATCATATTATCTTTACTGGTAACTTTGCAGGATTGAAACTTTTCAAGCAAGGTCATTCTGCAGTACTGAAAGGGCAAAAATGTCAAGTTTTTGAATACCATACTGAGGTAGGATTCCCACTCACCTATGTGAAAGGCAGATGTGAAAATTATCCTGTTTGAAGCTATAGTGAAAGAAATTATTTACAGTTTATGTGGGATGAACACTGAAATGCAAACCATTTAAGAGGAAATCCTCCCTCTATTATCCTGTCTTACCTTTGTAATTTTTATTTATTCTTCTGAAAACATTCTCTCTAATACCAAATAATGTGTGTCATTATTTTGTCCTTGTTCTAATAACAGTCATGTAATGCTTAGCCATTCTGAATTTTAGACCCCTGTGCCATCCACTCCAAAGTAAGAAATAGAAGGGGCCAACGTAGAGCCAAGTAGCCACTTCAGAAATAAAGCATCACTGTTCCTTTAGGGAAATACTGTAGTTCATAAGCAGCATACAATTTTGAAGGGAGATGTGAATGCTAACTCTTTCAAAGTATTTGATGTAAAGAGGAGTTGTTTAGATCAGTGTTTGGATATACACATCCCTTTTCAAGTCAATTTAAGTTATGAAATATTTAGAACGTTAAAGTTTATTCAAGTAGGATCTTGTTTGCTCTTATTTACTAAACTTGCATTTCTTTAATAAACAGTTTACAGTTTTATAGCTTTCCATAAAATGTAATGGTTTAATTTAAAACTAAGTATGATTTAATTAGGAAAAATATTTTTAACACACAGTTTATTTTGTATTTGACTAGCAAATGTATGTGTTGTACTTTATAGCTAACTGTTTTTCGAGCACTGTCATAATTGAAATTTCATAAAGAAAGGCTTTTTTGTGAAGTCAGTAGTAAAAAGTTATGCAGTTTGAGTGGCATGTATGCATTGTCAGGGTTCAGATTTTATTTACTTGCTCACTTGCAATCTGATATTACAGAATTACAGATCACGCCAGGTTATGTTTGTTTATGTAAAGGCTTCTGTATTTGAGTTTGAGATTGTATTTGAAATATAGTGCTTGGTTCTAAGCTGGTTATTACAGGAGTTGAGATATGGGAGTAGGGGAAACAAGGCAGGCAAGCTCTGACAGAAAAAATGTTGGAACAAAACTCCTTCAGATGTTCTCTATAAGAGGGAGTTGCAATTCCTTTTGTGATTCTGGTAGTTCATTAGGCCTTTTCTGGTTTCTTGAACAAATAACACATAATAGTGTATAACTTCAATATAAAATGCTGTCCAGGTCATTTGTAAAATGGGGTTTTTTCTCTCTCTCAGGCCTCATTAGAATCAGTGTTTAATGGTTAGACCATGTTGATTGCTCATGGACATACTGAGTTCAATCAGCACATCAAAAGTTTTTATCCTATGTTTCTAATCAGTGATTTTTCTGGAAAATGTTTTTTGTTTCTTAATGTATCATGTTATGCCTTGCTATTCTAGCAAGGAAAAGAATTCTGTTTTCCATGTATTTTATACCTGTTGCATTCTAAGTGGGCAGTTCTAGCATGGAATTTCATTAGACTATCCTGATCTTCATGCCATAGTCATTAATACACCAAATAAGCACAATTGCAAAAATCAATATTTGAAGCTCATTTTTAGCCAATTACTTACAACACACACCTTCCAGTCATTCTACTAACCCCCATCTTCTCCAATATAGTATCATATGTTGCTTTATCAAATGGTATTGAAGTCTCAATGAGTTATAACTGCTGTAGCTTTTATTTACCAAAAAAGTACCGGACTCTTCTGCCTCAACATACCTGTGGTTTCTATACACATACTTACAGATAAATCTGCACAACATTTTATTTTCTTTTTTGTCTGCTTTAGTTCCTGAAAATATGTTTAATTTCTTACTGAAGGGCATGTTCAGTTTGCCACTTTTTTGGTCGAAATGCATCATATTATATTGCATTGACTGTTCTGTCTTCACAAAGTGTGGCTTCCTGACTTGTTTTTTACCAGGGTTTTTTTACTTAATTTTTACCCACAAACAGTGCACCCACCCACTCCATGAGTGGCTAGTTTCTTCAGGAGAATGCTGTGGAAAACAGTGTCAAAGTCTTTACTAAAGTCTAGGTAAAAACATCATTCACAGTCTTTTTCTCATCCACCAAGCGGTCACTTTGTCCTAGATAGAGATCAGGTTGGTCAAGCAGGACCTGTCTGTCATAAATCCATGCTGGCTGGGCCTGATCCCTGAACATGCTATGTGATGGCACTCAAGATGATCCCCTCCATGACCTTCCCTGGCACCAAGGTCAGGCTGATCAGCCTACAGTTCCCTGGATCCTCCTTCTGGCCCATCTTGTAGATGGGTGTCACATTTGCTAACCTCTAGTCAACTGGCACTTCCCCAGTTAGTCAGGACTACTGGCAAATGATGGAAAGTGGCTCAATGAGCATTTCCATCTCCCTCAGTACGCTCAGATGGATCCCATCCAATTCCATAAACCTGTGTATGTCTAAATGGTGTAGCAGGTTGCTGACCATTTCCCCTTGTATTATGGGAGCTTCATTCTGCTCCCTGTTCCTGTGTTCCAGCTCAGCAGGCTGGGTACCTGGAAGAGAACTGGTCTTGCTATGAGCCAATGAAGGCATTAGGGCACCTCAGCCTTTTCCTCATCCTTTTTCACTATATTTTCCCCCCACATCCTGTAAAGGATGGAAAAATTCTTTAGCTCTCCTTTTGTTACTAATGTATCCATAGAAACATTTTTATTGTCTATTCCAGCAATGGCCAGAGTAAGTTTTACTTGGGCTTTTGCCCTTCTAGTTCTCCCCTTGCATAACTTCAAGACATTCTTGAAGTCCTCCTGAGTTCCCTGCCCCTTCTTCCAAAGGCCATAAACTCTTATTTTTTTTTCCTGAGTTCCAGACAAACGTCTTTGTTCAGCCAGGTCAATCTGCTTCCTTGCCAGCTTGTCTTTTGGCACATTGGGACAGCCTGCTCCTTTGCCTTAAGATTTCCTTCTTGAAGGATGTCCAGCCTTCCTGGCTGGACTCTGCCCCTCAGGACTGCCTCCTAAGGGACTCTCTCAACCAGTCTCCTAAAAGACTAAAGTCTGCCCCTCTGGAAGTCCCAGTTAGTAGTTCTGCTGAGACTCTTCCTTACTTTGCCAAGAATTAAAACTGTTACCATTTTGTGATCCCTGTGCCCAAGACAGCCTCCAGCCATCACATCACCCACAAGTCCTTCTCTGTTCACAAAGTGCATCGGGGACAGATCCAATGGGACACCTTCTCTAGTTGGCCCCCTCATCAGCTGTGTCAGGAAGCTATGATCTTCCACACACACCAGGAACCTCCTGGACTGTTTCCTCTCTGCTGTATTGTATTTCCAGCAGACATCTGGTAGATTGAAGTCCCCCATGAGAACAGTTAGCAATTATGAGACACCTCCCAGATTGTTATAGAGTGTTTTGTCTGCCTCGTCATCCTGGTTGGGTGATCTATAACAGACACTCCAACCAGGATATCTGCCTCAGCCTTTCCCCTGATTATTACCACAGACACTCCACCCTGTCATCAGCATTATCATCTAGACAGTCAAAACACTCTCTAACATACAGGGCTACTCCTCCTTCCTTGCCTGTCCCTTCTAAACAGTTTGCAGCCATCCAGCACTCCAGTTGTGTGAGTCATCCATCCTGTCTTCCAGATAGCAACTGTGTCATCTATCCAGGCTATCCTGCTGTGGAGTGGCTTCCAGCTGCTCCTGTTTGTTGCCCATGCTGCATGCATTGGTGTAGATAAACTTCAGATATGCTATCGATCTTGTCACCACTTTTTGGTGAGAAGCCCTAATTTCTGAAACCTCCAGACCAAAGGACCTCACACTAGTGTACTGTCCCTCAAACACTGTTGTGCTGCCCCAAGTCATATGTCTAGTGGGCCTGGTTGGTGAGATGACCTCACTACCTCTTTTTTGTTCTATTTTTACTTAAATGACTGGTAGAATTTGACTTAACTTGACTTTTCATACTATTCTTTTTATAGTTTCTGACCTCCAAGTTATAGCTTTCTTTTCTGACCTTTTTTGTTTTCCTTCTAGGCTCTTTTCATTCTAAGCATCTCTTGTGGCATAAGTATTCCTGCTAATTTTTTAACCTTTTCGATTACAGGGGGTTTTTTTTCTGGATATAACCTCCAGTTCCTATACATCCTGTCTCATGTCTGCATGAAGGTCTTGCACATCATGGGAAACCAAGGAGTAATTCAGATCATACTGAAGTCAACACATACTGGATGCCCAGCTGAAGTTGCCAGTTGGGCTCTGCACCTACACTGTGCTTTAACCACTGGCACTTAACAGTCCTGGCTGCTGATTACAGGAGAAAATCTTAAATTAGGCAAATGGTTCCAGTCTTACAGGTGACTGTTCTATAGACAGTTGGTTATAAGCAAGTGATATTGCTGTTTCCTTTGAAGGGTTTGTGCTGTGGTGCATAGTTAACTTCAGTGTTAGTTGACTTTTCCACACTAGTAGACAGTGCTCCATTATTCACTTGCATTGCTGTCACATGGGCTCCCTTCTCCCAGCAGATCCTCACACAATTCGAAATGAGACAAAACTGTAATCACTAATTTGTTAAAACATGAACTTAGAGCTGTCATTTTAATTTTCTGAAATTTCATAGCTTTAGGTATAGAACAGGGTGCTCTGGATAACTGTAGCTGGTGAGATTTTATGCTGTGACTGATTACTTTGAGGGTAAATTTCAGATGAAGTTTGTCAACAGTGATCAATTACTCATTGTTCGTTGCAGTCTACCAATCAAACTGAGTTAGTGCAACTACAACATCCTGCAATTTTTTAAGGATACCAGTGGAGGCTTTTGCAGATTATTTCAAATTGTGACAAAGTCCTGTGAGAATGAATTCCAATTTAGTTTTTCTAAAATATTAAATAAAAGCAAAATCTATGCAGATCTAACCCACCAAAGTATTTTAAAAGGTGAAGGTTATATTCTTTTAGTTAATCAGCTAGAGTTGCATTTAAATTATATGTTTTGTTCATTTTCTGATTACTTAGAATATATTCTACAAAAGCTTATCTGAAGTGAGTATATAAGCAGTGTACAGAAAGTCCATTTAAACATCCACTTTTATCAGTTTGCTTTCACTTGTCTGAACTTTGTGAACTTTTAGAAATTATTTCTACTTTGGCCCTTATGTTTTACAGTAAAAATCCTCTGTTTTCAAACTGATGCTATCTTTTACATTAATTTGTAAACTTCACAGTCATAGCCGTTAAACCATTCATAGAGCACTTATATATGTATGTGTGTATATAATTATATATATAACTTTTTTAATGTTGTATGTTTAAGGAATTAGTAAGAGCAAGGCAGCAAAGAAATGTCCAAATCAGCTGAATATCGTATTTGTTTACCCTGCAGAAAAGGAACTAAAAGCTTTTTATGGCTATATAAGGATATTTATAGGAATAAATTGTGGTATTACCCTTTTCATCCAATCAGTCTTTGTTGCCATCAGATCTCATGAATCAGAGTTCAGCTGAGTCAGAAGTCATGTTAAACGAGAGTTTTCTAAATCCACTGTTGTTTTAACAGACAGTAAAAAGAAGAAACACCTTTCTTCTCAATTTACTTATTGAATATCAATGTTCTCACACATTTATTTATACTTTTCTTACCTTTCTGATAAACATTTTGGTAAGTAAGAGATGCTGTTTCAAGTTTTTATTGTTAAAACAGTCTTCAACGGTGGTGCAGTGCAGGCTGATAGCCCGTTTTTGCTTCTTGGGAATAGGGAGTCATTTGTGGGAACTCTAGAAAATTTTAGAATATCTATGAAGTGGTAGTTCTACAGAATTTCTGTAAAGTTATGGACTACATAATTTGTGGTTCTAGATTTTTCTTGCATTAGAGAAGAATGTCTTTTTGCTATCTGTATAGAAATTTTCCTTCAAACAGTCTTAAGTGGTAGAAGTATTTTCCCAGGAAGTACTTTTAGGATGGTCAATTGTGTTCATTGGGCTTTGCTTATTTGCTGTTTCTGTTCATAGTTACCCCTTTTGTTACCCCTTCTCGTGAGTTTTAACAAGTTAGACTGACTAGGGCATTACACCATCATACTGGAAGTGAATTCTGGGTTAATTATTTTTCCAGGTTTAAGACGCTGCTGTATGTACTTAACCTCAAAGTTCTGTCACAGAGAGCAGTGGCTCAATAAAGGGCATTGAATCTTGAGTGCATGTCAGTCATGTATCACTGAATGTAACATATGTGGTAAACTCATCTAAACATTTTTGTTTGCTGTAATTGACAGATAGCCCTGAGCTTTTTTATATAACAGTTTCTGAAAAATAATACCTTCTGCAGTGAAAGTACAGAACTATTAAAGGGAATAGTAAAGGTGATATGCCATGAAGACCATATAAGCTAAAGTAAAACAAGAAATAGTATCTTGACTTATCCTTTTTTCAGTATATTTTTTACTGATTATTGCTTATTTTTATACTTTACTTTTGGGGTTTATGTTTATTGCTCTTACAATTTTTAGACAGCAAATTGTAACTGGAAATAGTACTGAAAGTGAGAGGACACTATGCATAAACCATAGGTGGATTGAACATGGTGGAAAGAACGCAAGAAACATGGTAGTAGATAAAAACAGATTAATTTCTAATTTTTTATTGAATCAGTAATGTATATCTCTTTGAATTATTTTTGTTTTGCATTGGTTTGCTTAAAGAACAGAGGACACTTCAGTTATGCAAACCACAGAACATCTGCCTGCCTTTTCCAAACTTCATAGTACATCAGTTGATTTTGCTTTTTATTGCTCCAAGGTTGGCCTCTTACTACTCTGTTAATATCCTGCCTCTGTGTGGTTTCTACCCACACATTCTATTACATATTTTGTGGATTCTACCTTTGAATCTAGCATTTAAAATCAATTTACCAAAAGCACCTCTACTGAGAAGAGGGGAAAGATTGCACATGCCCATAGTTTCTCTGATCTGTGCTAAAGGCATTTGCTGTTTCTCAGTCTCTTCATCTGAGGGTGTAAACCAGCAAAGGCCCACAAGTTTCATGAGTTCACTGTATAATATATCAGGGAGGTGGCACTTGGTCATTTTTTGGAATAGGCATTACTGGATACTTACTGAATATTCAGCATAAATGCCCAGCTCTGAGAAAATTAGTTGTTTAGGCTATGAGGCTGACTTTAAATGCCAAGTTGATTTCTTTTGTAAGCCCTATTCCAAACAGTTTTCTGTAGCATTTCTTCTGATTTTATATTAGTAACACTCCTGAAATAAATTAAAACCTTGAATTTGCTCCAAGGCTACTTGTTATATTTAATAAGTTGTATGTCCTTGGACAAGGAAGAGAAAAATTTTGACCAAAACATACATCCAGTCTTCTTTATACTGATAAAAGCATCTTGACATCCTATTTTTAAATTACAGTATTCAGCATATGTGCAGAGGGTTTTTTTTAATGTCTGTGTTTATTGATTTATGCTATAATTTGCATATTGCAGTTTCTTACAAAGTGGAACACACTAAATATTTTAACATTATGTAAACATTAAAATATTTACCTCACATGTGTATTCTACTATTAAAAACACCCTATGCTATATGAAAAACAAATTGTTACTTATTTCCTCTATGTTTTTGCTATAAATTAACCTGTAGTATCAGAGCCAAGAATGCGATAACAAGGGAACAGATTTAATCTTATTCTGAAGTGATTATATTTTGGGAAATAGGGTAGAGGGAAATGTTATACAGTGTGACATAAAATCTCATCTGCTATTTTAAGGGAGTTTTGTTGATATTTAATTGTTTTCCAGCACTTACTTTTGCCTCTTAATTATAATGTTGTCTGTCTTGAAACAGAGTACCGGGACAATATTTTGATAATGAAAGACTGTCAGATCTCACACCATCTCTTATATTTACTATCCCTGTCCATGTGATTTGCAGCAGCTTAAAATATTTCTTTCTGAGTGTCTTGGTTCAGGCCAGGACAGGGTTAATTTTTGCAGTAGCCAGGAGGGTGCATGGCCAGGACCTGGAGGTTATTCTATACCGCTCTGTGTCATTGCCAGGGGTGGGGAAGGGACTGTCTTCCAGGCAGAAGGGGTTCCTTCTGACTGACTAAGCTCAGTGGAGGGAGCGGTGGGGTAGCAGTAGCGCCAGCTCCGAGAGGAGGGAACCGTCTGGGTGGCATGGCTGGGGTCTGCTTGGGTCGGGTTGAGCTCTGCAGTGAGCATTTTTTGCATGTGGATCACTCTCTCTCTTTTGTACACTTTTGTTATTGCTAACTGCTTTCTTATCTCATTGTTTTCAGTGAATTGTTCTTATCTCAACAACGGCATGGTTTGGAGAGTCTTGGTGGAAGCACTAAGTTGGGAATTATCATTCCTAAACCACGACACTGAGTCTTTTTGCATGGCTTAATGTTGCCTTCAAACGATCAAAAGGAAAGAATCATGATAAATGAGTGTTGAATAAACATGCCCTCTATAAGAATTTTTCTTTGAGTTTAAAATTGTTCTGTTTCCTGTTTTCCTTTGTTCTTAAGGGAATAGATCTTTTTTTAATATAAGGTTCAGTAGTGTCAGAACTCTTAGGAACTTGCATTTTTTCAGTTTCTAGTTTTACCTGAGTTTTGCATCACGTGCTCAGCATAAAGTGAATTATTTAATTGTTCTAATAATTGCACAACATAAAGCATTTAAAGCCCTCTTTGTACTTTTCCCTGCACTGAACTCTGTGATACAGTTTTAAAATTATTTTCTTTTACAGATTCTTTACAGCCTTTCCTGGAAGCCTGCAGTAATGAATCCTTCTTCCAGACTTGCTCTGTATTGCTTCGAAGTTCTAAGCTAGATGTTCCAGTTTTGGAAAAGCTCTGTGTTATACTGCAAAAGCTCTCCAGAATAAAGTAATCCTTTATTAACATTTTTCTGTTAGTTATTATTAGATCAGTAAACTTGGGGACCTTTATATTTTTCCTTTTTCAAAAACTCATCTCTGTTTTGCTGTTTATTCACTTCACCATATAAAACGCTGGACTTTTAATGTTAGCGGTTAAATCTAAACTATTTCTCTCACAAAGGTTTAAACGAGACTTTCAATTCGTGTATGAATCTAGTTCAATTTACAGAGTACAAACTAGAAAAAAACCCACAACCTACCCTAAAATTATTCTTTGTGTCTGCAGATGACAAAAACGCTTAGAATTCTTAGAAGAGAATCTCTGACTTTCAGCTGTACTTGGATACTTGATAGTAATCTCTTTTGAAAATTTAGTTTCATCTGTGACTTACATTCAAGTTTCATCAGTTTTCATTTCCTTCAAAAACAAAATTTAATGTCTTGATCATATAAACTCTTTTGGGAATGATCTTTTTAATATGTGTTCCCATTGCTTACTGATTATTGGTTTATTGTAATAGGTCATCATATCAGTAATAATGGGCTGCTGAGCTCCATTGGGGCATTGCTTAATGAGATTGTTTCATGTATGAAAGTGGGTATCTAAACTGAGTAATTTTTTACATTAGACCTAAAGCTGTTAACAAAACTGAGGTTTTTATTTTTTTATAAGGAATAAAATTGAACTCTAGGGAAAAAAAGGTTTTCCTATAAAATAATCTGATATAAATCTTAACTGACATTGGAAATACAGTAAAAACAAAGTTGCCTCGGAAATCCTAATTATTTTAAAGTTCTTTTTTATTGTCTCTAGAATCTTATTTCACATGACTGAAAAACCCTATTACAGTCTTTCCTTGAGCTTTCATTATACTACACGTACCTACGACTTATTCAAGAAAAATTATAATTTTTAGTAATTTTTGCCAAGATTTTTCTCACAATGCGTTGGTAACCTGCTTAGAGACACTCTATGCAACGTAGAAGAATTATATGAGACTCCCAATATAATGCAGATTTTTCTCCATTAAATAATTATTTTCCATGGTATCTTTAGTGTTTAGATGAAACCTCTCAATTTGCAATTGGCAATTATTTTATTTAAAATCTTTTTGCAGAAACAATAAGAAGATGTTTGAATTGTTTGGTCTTCACCAAATGATGCAAGAGCTGCATAGGACTACAAATCCAGATCACACCTTCCTCTGTATAAACCTCAATTCAATTCTGCTGAATTTGGGATTGTTGAGGAATAACTCTCTTGCCTCCAGTCTGAGCATAAGTCACTAGCACTATCTTTCAATCTAATTATTGTTCTGTATAATTTATATCAACTGCCTATGTTACTTGAAATTTGAAAAAATTTTTACTGATTTTTATAAGTAAATTAAGCAGAACCTCAGTATTGTATAATTCACTGTTTATGGAATAGATTTTCATTGATAACAATGATTCGAATTCATAAAAAGGAAAATGAAAATTTGTTTAAAATGCTGAGTGACTTTCTTCAGTACTTTTTATCTGAGAGTGAAATAATGCTGCTGTTCTCAATAACTCATGCAATCTAAGGAATTGCATCCTTTGAGTAAGCAGGTCAGAAATACTAACCTTTCCTTACAAGTATGAATCTTAGTTACCTTTAACTCTTCCGAGAGTTTTATAAATTAATTTCTTTATTTTATGGTTGATAAGTAACAGACAGGTATCTTATTGAGATAATTACAGTTTTAATAGTTAAAACCAGATTTTAATTTAACATAATTAGATGTGTTGCATGAGAAATTTTGTTGGTTTCATTTCAGAATGTCAGTGTTTGTATGATCTTTTCCTCTATTTAGGTAATGTTTAATATTTTATCCTGCTTTGTATAAATTTCTAGTTTGGATTGTAATGTCTCTGCAAATGTAAATAAAAGCATTTCTTAAAATGCCCGGCAATAGTAATTGCTAGTCTAAAATTATTGTATTTTATTGTTTCTGCTATGTTTTGTATTGATTTGCAATACAATCCTTGTAGTACCCACATTTCTTTTCTGAGTATGAATATATTTTTTGTCTGCCATAGTTGAGCGTTCACAAGTTCTTACATGTTGGAAATAGGATACTTCTAAAAATTCAAATTGGTCTTCCATTTCTTATTTGTATTGTAATTACTGAAACTTTATTTGTAAAATTGAAAATACAGTTAAAACTTAAAGATCAGCTGTATTTCAGTCTTTGACTAACACTGACATAAGTATAAAACTTTCAGAGATTTATTTCTCATTTTCATACTTCTTTCTGTATGTTTTTTACCAGAAGTCTTTGAACTGGTTTTTGAAGTTGAATTCTAACTGCAAATATTTTTCTAGCAATTCGACTTCATATTTCTGACAAGCTTTTCTATGAAAGGAGTCTACACCGGATTTGGCACTAAGTATGTCCAGAAGAGAGAGCAAGCAGCCTGTACTCTTTGGGCAGGAAACCAATGCTAGGTAATTTTTAAATAACACTAATCATAGCTAAAAGCATTTGCTGACAATCAGTTATGTTTTGAAATAAGTATTTCTTGATCACTAGTTTTGGTTTTTCTATTGAATTTACAAGCAGTGCAAAAGCGTGCATATACCTTTGGTTGGAGACAAAATCCTCTTGTTTAGGACAAGTGTTCTCAGTCCTCATGTGATTTTCCATCTACTACCATTTAAAAATACTGAAAAAATAGTAACCAAAATAATCTGTAAAGAGTTGTTTGCTTTCTCACATCCACAGGAATGCTGATTGTGCTCTTAGTTTTCAGCCTTTGTTGCTGTTGTTTGTTAATCTACTAATCTTCCTCGTGAACCCAGTTTAACACAAGTTGGTCATCTAACAGTGGCGAAGGCAACATGGTAAAAAGAGAGACATAGACTATGATGTAGCTCTTAGTATTGGTCCCTTGTGGTTTATATGCAGGTTAATATTACAGTCTAGAAAGTTAAATCATAGTTAATTTGAAGTTTGTATGATCTAAATGTTAGTTTTCTGTTAAAATGCAAAAAAAAAAATAAATTTTAGCTGTTAAATATTAAAGCCATTAAATTGATGACCTAAGGATTAGACTAACGATTTTGATGTTAAATAGATTTTTCAAGGCCAGGTTAGATGGGGAATTCAGTAACCTGGTCTAATGGGAGGTGATCCTGCCCAAAGCAGAGGTGTTGGCACTAGATGATCTTTAAGGTCCTTTCTGACTCAAACCATTGTGTGATTCTATAGTAAAGTTTCAAAACCAACATGTGATTTGTAACTCCGTAATAATTCTTAGATAAACAACTATTGTCATATTGGCTTAAATGGAAGCTGGACTTCTGATGGTAAATTTTTGTGAAGCACGTTTTAACAGACAACCTCCAGTAGTTGCCATAAACTTTTCAGTGAAGGTCTTTAAAGAATATAAACCATGCCATGGGGTTTTTTCCTCAAATTTATTACTAATCAATCCTCTTAATGCAGAAATGTTTATGAAGCTTCCTAATATCTGGAAAACTAAAACAGTGATGAATGTGGAATTGGTTTTATTTGCCATCAGATTTTCAGTTTGTATTGCATTGCATCTTTAAACATGCATGGCTTTATGGAATATACAGACTATAAATACAAGTGAAAAGTTTGTCTTGCAACAGTGTGATTTCAGGATCAGAGACTTCAAGGAAAGTAAAATGTCAGCCTACCAAAAATGGAACTAAAATGATCACAAATAGTAAATCAAAATGGAGATTTTGGATTTATTCTGTTTCAATTTGTATTTGATTATCTAAAGGAATGAAGCTAACTTAAAAAGCTGTCTACACTAGAAGCACAAATAACCTAGCTGACCTTTGTCACTAACAGGCAGAAGTAGGTACTAGAATAGTACTGTACCTAACCCACAGATATTTCTGGTTTTCTGCTTCTATTTGGTATGTCAAATTTTGTACACTGTTTGTTGAACTGGCTTGAACATCAGTCTTGTGAGCCAGCCCACCCCAAGTGTCCACACCAGTCCTTGTCATGGCCTTGCTCAAACATCCCCATCCTGTTATCATTCCTCTGACTGACCTTGGCAGTCTCTTTGGGGATGGGGAAAAGAGGAAGTCAGTTGTATTCCCTGCTGTCTTTTGTGGATTTGGTTTGGGTTGAGTTTTGGACAGGATAGATTTCTGTCAAGCTGGCCACACTTTGAGCATCACTTTGTATTACCTTGCCTTCACAGATGGAATCTAGAATTTTCTGGGGGTTTTTTCTGCTTTTGTAGTGTTTAGATACTATGAGTATGGATTTCTTCTACTTTATCTTTCTCCCAGAAAGCTGTCTACAACAAGAGACATTTGAAAAAAGTTAACTGTAGCTGTAGCTATTTTCCATGGCTTCCAATTCCCTAAGGAAACATGGCTTATATGATCAGCATTTATCTGGTTTCTGCAAAGGGCTATGCTATTTTGAATATGCAAGACACCTCTGGCAAGAGTTGAATTAATATTCACCTAGACAATATTAATTCTCAACCGTTTTTTGGAGACGCAATTTGAGGGGAAGCGAGAAACCTGATGAGTACTTGCATGTAAAAGAAAGGCAGGGATTCTCACACTTTCTGGGAGCTGATCAGTCAGAACATATACCTTCAAAATAGCTACAGTCTGCCATGTCTTGCTTGTGTGTTCATCTCCAGAAGTGAACAACTACCATCGCTGGCATGAAACAAAGAAAATTCTTTGTAGTCACAACCTATTACTTTAAGAAAAGGTAAAGAATTAACACACAATTTTGTCTTGCTGATTTTTGAACAACTGTGAGAGTCCTCATTGAGAAAGACAAGAATACTGTACTTCTTTATGCTAGGATAGTTTTCATACTAGAAAAGGCTACCAAACCTGAAGATAAATATTTTTTCTTTTTTACAAACCCATATACTGTAGAATTTTAATTGCCCTTGCTCTTTATCAAAGGTTTCCTATCAATAAATGAGAAAGACAGTGTTTTAGACCTGATCTACAAAGCCTAGATCTGGCAAATCTGTAATCAAGATTGCTCCCTGAACAGAGGCTGGTTGTATTTGCAGAACCTTGGCAGACCTAAATTTGGCAGGCTAACGTTATCCAGCCTGCACAGTTGTGCTCTGTTTCTTCATATTTGTGACTTTCACCAGCTGACAAAAGGTCTCTCGCTTCAAGTGGGATTTCACAGGTATCTTCCAGTTCTCCTGAACATGACTGGTTTGCATCTCTTCCTAAAGTTATATAGATGAACTTAATATATTATAGGGAAAGATTTCTTGTAGCAGATAAATTTACCTGGAAGGTGAAAGTATGCTGAAGGCAACATATTTTTAAAGAACTTCTATTCATGGTCAGCATCAATGTCAAAAACACATGATTTAACTTAGCAGAACAGATTTAAAAGGAGCTGTAAGTAGAGCTCATAATTCAGAGCTGTTACACCGAATCTTTTAATTATATACTGAATTTTTCTCCTAAAACTTATATAGCTTTAGAGATTGATGGTCTGATAGAAAGGATTTATCTTCAGGATAACATATTTAAATGTAGTCCAGAAAGTTAGAAAATTCAATCTATATAATAATTTGGTAATCTTCCACTTTCCAAATGGTTAGAGGAACCATGGTGGCAAAGCGGTGACCCCTTGTGCTCCTCTTAATGATGTTTTTACAAACACGTTTTTACAACTCACAAAAATTATTGTAAAATTAATAGCGCTGTGCAGCGTTGTGATCCTGCCTTAGACATCTCCTTGAGGAATGCTGTGATGGACAAAGGCACTTACATGTGTTATGCTGACTCCTGTAGTGTGCTGTGTCATAACCATCACTATTCATTGTCGGAAATAGATGTGTTCTGGGCTGAGGAAACCCTTAAATGCCATCTTCTGACCATGGTTAGGAACATCCTTGTTTATTAGACTTCTGGTTTTCACATAACTTTATAAGCAAGTATCTTGTATGACTACTTGATCACTTCTGGAAGAGATAACTTTAAACAAAACCACTTACTGTTTACTTACTTGTAGCTACTTTTTTTCAGTCGTCCTGAGCTGAAATTTAACAAGACATAATACACAAGACATTCTGATCTCTAAAGTCACTCTGAGAGAATTAACTGAGAAAAAGAGATCTGAGAAGCCACATGTATATATATATTTGTTTTTCCAAAAACAATTGTCTCTGTGCCTATGACTCAAGGATATTTAGACTGGACTGAAAGAATACTTCTGTGAATATACGACATCTCTCTGATCACTGCAGTTTAATGTAACTCATCTGCTATACACAAGCTAGGGCTGCAAAATCAACGGCCAGGATACTGCTAAGAGTTGAAAGGTCAGCATAGGATAACATTCCTACGAATAAGTTTGCTTTAAGATCATCTTCAACTCCATAAAATGGCATCCTTGGTGCAGTTAATTATGGAGAAAAATCAATAAAAATAATCTATCCAGCCTCAGGTAAAAAAGTGGTAGAGTTTCAAACAGGAGCATAATATCCCACCCACACATCAGCTTTTTGGAAAAGTAGTAGGCCTTTGAAGAAGGTTGGAGGTAACTGGTGTTGCCAGACTGGTTTTGTGCTTCAGAAGAAGCAGTATTCTAGTGTGTGGATTCAAGAGATATTTAAACAAGAAAAGCCATGAAACATTTTTCTGTTCATGTTCCCTCTCACAATGTAGCAGTTTGATGTCCTCTGGATTTGTCCTCCTCCACGCTGAAGTGTGAGGAAGAGTGAAGATGATGTGTTTTTCACAGCAGCCTTGTAGTATGCCAAAGCTGAATTTCAGAAACAGGTGCTGAACTGTGCTTTCTTCCTGATTCAGTTGTCTTTCTACTAATCAGTCTTTAGTGTTATGCCCTCCTGGTTTTTTGTTTACTTCTATGTGGTGGATTAAATTGGAAAATAATTCCTGAATTATCTTGCAATACTAACTTGAATCCTATTACAAGCTTGTTTTTAAGGCAGACTCAACTATTAAAAAAAACCCTTTTTTTTTTAAAGGAGATGAACAACTGAGATGTTTGTGCATGACCTGTATAACAGTTAATCACTGATGTCTTCTGCAACAGTACATGCAAAGGCTTCTTTACCATTCTTCCATAGGTATTCAAACAGTCTTGTTTGACAGAATAGTGGCAAAAAGGAATCAACATTTTTCTGTCCTTGAAGAGTGGTTGATAGTGATAAATTAATGCCTTGGGTAACAGGTGATATGCATTATAAATCATATCACAATAAATAACCAAAAGAGCTTATTTGGGTGGGAGGTATCAAATATATATGCAATATTACCTGTCTAAAACTAGATATAGCCTGAGACAGTGCGTTCTTACCCTGTTTATGTTAATATATTTAATAGAATGTGCACTAGGAAGCCTATCCAATACATAATAAGGGCATGGTCTCCATTTGCTTTTCATTATCATAGAGGAGTGTAGAGGTTGCTTGCAGAAGAATGACTTCTGCATACAGAAGTCATTGTTTTATCTCTAGGTCATGATTTTCACCTACAACAGCAAAGATTTTTCTGTTAAGCACACTCTTCTTGTAACAAAGCAGGACTTCTAAATTGTATGAGGCTTTGAGTTTGACAGGGAGAAATGGAACGGGCATGTCTTTTCAGCTCGTCCTTCAGCCCATAATGCTGGGCATTTAAACACATTATCTTTGTGTTCATGAGTAATTATTTGCCCCAAATTATAGAATATGGAGGCAGTCAGCTGTTGTTGTTTTATCCTGCAAAGCAGAGACCTATCCTTGTCAGTCACCTTACCTCTGTTCTTTTGATTAATGTCATGAGATCAAGACCATGAGATATTAACCACTATGCACAGGACAGTTCCTGACTTCAAGAGGAAGTCAGAGTCTGCAAAGTCTGGCAAGTTTCTCAATGGAAAAATTGGGAAAACATATTTGTCAGACTAGGGAGCTGGGATCAGGTGAGGAAGGTCTTAGGAGGTAGTAAGTACCTTCAGTCTGGGGAAAATCCAACTTGGTGCTCTCTTTTTTTCCAGAAGCTAACAGGTCTTCTGGTAGTCTCACCTCTACACCCTAAGACTACATAAAGCTAATTATCCTGTCATGCAGTGAAAGCTTTCAGTTAAGAGCTCTGGTAATGAGGTGTAGTACTGCTAATTTAGAAATGCAGAATGAAGACATGAAAAAGAGAGTATTGTCACTGTGAGATTATTCACTGTACCAGTCCATACCAGTTCTCAGTACACAGAAAAAAACTTATAGTTCTCTGGGGAATTGCAAAGGTTTTGGCATTTTCACAGTAAAAAAATGGTTTCTGCTTCAAAAGTCTCCCAAGTGTAATACAGAGAAACAGTATCCTACAGGAATGCAAAGATTCCTCCATGTATGTTACCAAGACACTCCCATACCAAAGGAATGTACCTGCTAGCCCTTGGCTAAATCATTTAATTGCAGATTTATAAGGCAATATGCTATTTAATCAAAGAAATGGGTAATACAACTGTGTTTGACCTCTTCCTTTTATTAGCATATTTTATGTTCATACTTTACAATATAATAAGTTATATATACAGCATTAAACAAGTTATTAGAAAGAAAGCTTTGGCAAATCTACAGGATCTTTTTTCATTCCTGTACATCTTTTGTGTAACAATAAAAATACTGTATACTAAATAAAATAATGTTAAATAGTCTGTGTTCACATTGGCACCATCGATTTCAAGACCCTATCTTTTCATGACCCAATAAACATAAAAAAGAAGATTCTTGTATCTTCTTTATCTTCTTTTTAACAAATAAATGATGTGTAGTATTAAGTGACTTATTTAGGAGTCAGTCCACTGAATAACACTGTAGATACACACTGACACAAGAAAAATAGAATCTCCACTCTATTTTTTTTCCTTTCCCTTTTTTAAAATGCTAGTAGCAGTAGTAAAAACTGCAAACGCAGGGTCTTGAAGATCTTGTTGAAGATTACTGAGTTGTCAGCAAATCTAGATATCTTATTGAAGCCTGTTGAAATCTCTATGAATTTGTCATTAATTTCAAGACAGCAGGAACTTCACCCCTAAATTCAACATCAGTCAGCTAGTTAAATGTTCAAATAAATGCAGTTTGCTGCTTTGTTGAGTCAAAATTCTCATCAACTTTGGCATATGCAAATAATGAGTGCTTTGTGATAGGAAAGAAAGGGGCAAAGAATAATGACAGGGATAGGTTTTATGTTGCTGTATGTACTTCCTCTGCTATACAAATCAAGTGCTGAAAAGATACTAAATATAGATGTTAAAGGGTGATACTAAATGTTCTGCACAATTATGATGCTATAATAGATAAGATCTAGTTACTAAGCAATGGAACACTGGTTGTTAAATTCAGGGTAATAGTTAATATTTTTAATCGCATTTTGTTCAGTCATGCATTTTGGAATTTAAGTATTGTTTTGTAAATGACACGTCTCTTAATTTAGTGGTTGCACTTGGTGAAATCAGCCATCATTATTTTAGCTGTAAATTATGCAAATAGGTTTGGTAACAGATACTGACTTGTGGTTTGAATGAGTTTTAGAGAACTTTTAACCATGCAAATCAGGGATTAGTTTAAAGGAAAAAAATAAGCTCAATTTTTGTTATAAACAAGCTCACAATAATGCTTTACCTTCGAGGTGAGTTTGTTTTCACATGGGATTCTGTGCTTATGGTCTAGGCTTACAAGAGTATAGCATTTAAAAAACACTTTTTTCCTCTGCACTTTAAATGTCTCTAGAGAAATCTGTTCTTTTTGCTCTTAGCATCACACGTGTATCATGGTTGTCTGAAATTAAAGTACATTTTTCATGGTAATGAACAAGGTGTGGGGTTTGTTTTGTTTTTTGTTTTTGAGGGGTTTTTTTGTAACAGCAAAGAAGAGAAGAACTTATTGTTTTCAACTTGCAAGGAGTGACTGACAAATTTTACTGTCCACTTGCCTAATCAGCTTGTCCTTAGCAAGTCAGCAGTTTGAATTTATAATTTCTGAAATGTCAGTATGGACCAAGAGTGCATTAACATGCATTATGTACATTGTTTTGAAGCACTTCAATCGGTAAGTTATGGTGGCTCTTTTTTCGTATAGTATGGTTAGTAAATCTGAGGACTGTGTATATACACCTATGCACATACTTCTAGATTCAACAAACCCATAGTAAGGTCTAGAAAATTCAATTGATTGGAGTGGATAAAAATGTACGTGCCTCATGTGTATTATTTGATACTGTAGCTGTGGTACTGCTTCTGACTGTAATTATTAAACCATTAAGCTACTGAATGAAGCCTTAAGAGGAAGGAATATTTTCAGAGAGCTATTCAATGCCTTTCTTGAAGGCCAGGCAGGAAGGTTATCAGCAGGGTTATTTGCCCTTATTCTCATATATAGGCTGCAAAATGGATGTTTGTATGCCTAGCTATTATCATTAACTGTTTAATATGATAATTTTGTTTATTGTCGTGTTTCATAGCAAGCTTCTTGGGAGATTTCTGCTCTTATTTTTGTAGATGTGTAACTTCACTCTTTTTAGAAGTCAAAGAAAAGATCTTCCCATTGGCTATCAGGAGCAATTACGTAGAAGAAACATCAATGGTCTTTTGTCCATAGTCTTTGACACAGTACTTGCTGGAATCATGCTTCTTTGGGGTGATGTGCAAGTGCAGGTCCCAGACAGGCATGTTAGGATGTCCCTGCTGGTTCAGGAGCTGGCATTGCTTGTGCCCACTCCAGAATATCTGCACACAAGGATTCAACAGCATCCAATCGCTCGATTTGTACCAGTTTGGTTAGCAGTTCTGGGATGCTGTAACCTGCTGTGCTGATGCGGTCAAACAGCTGCATGCCATCTGTCATACCACCTATCTCATCTCTTTTCAGTCCAAAGCTCTCGGCAAGGTGGCGCCACGTTTTCACTATGGCTTTTTCTGTGTTGTAGGTCGAGCTGAGCATTCGGCTTGTCTTCTCCAGGCAATCAAATGGCAGCTCTGTAGGGCTCAGACCTGTAAAGGGAGGTGTGTATTGTCAGGTGGGTCTGGGCATGAGTGTTGACATTTATTAAAGTACTACAGATTTTAATGTTAGCAATGAATACGGCTAAAATCTCTAAGTGATAGCCCATGATAGGTATGTCTAGCTCCAAAGTTATTACTGTATATTATCAAATTAATCCTTCCTAGTGACAGTAGGGTACAATAATTAGGGTAAAAAGGTGGCTGGGGAAGGAGTATTAGATGGGTTGTATGAATTCCCATGGCTCTGTGCCTTCCTTCAACAATTTACTGTTAGAAAAAGTATATTGTAACTGTATCCCTAGTGAGTAGCCCCATTAATACACCTCTGCACGTCAGGTGCAGTGTTTGAGCTTAAGAGACAGCTTTGACCCTTCCCTGAGACTGTCACCAGCAGCTGCTGAAACATGTCTGTAATTGAAAGTTGCCCTTGTGGGAAAGCGAGAAGTGAGGTGAAGCAATGATGCCAGATGCAAGCATAAAAGTCCCTGCAAGTGCTCAACTGTCATTACTATCACTGAATCTCTAGAGAAGATTTAACATTCATCCTGTGGGGGGAAAAGTTATTTTTTCCTGGACATACATTCTCAGTATTCATGGTCAGAGAATAGAGGAGAGAATCAGCTACAGCATTTTTCCCAAACCAGCTTTTTGTTTTTGTATTTTTCCTTCTTATTCAACAGCAGTAATTTGGTGGGAGACAGAGCTCGGTGAACCACAGAATACTCATACATGTGCACACGAAGCGTGTGTGGTGGGAAGTAAATGCAGTCACATCTCCTGCTCTGCAGGGAATTTAATTCATGTTGCTTCTGCTAAAACAGTTCAGGTAGTCAAGTGCTAAACAAGGCTAAAACACTTTAAACTCAGAAACTCCACTTTTTGCTGTGACAGGTGGGACACCATTTAGAGGAGCACAATAGGTCAAGATTTGTGTCTTATCCTCAATCCTGACCCTCCCCAAATCACGCATCCATGTTTGTAGCTATTTTCTATTTGTTATCCAAAGAAATAAGGAAATAAAACAAATGGGTTTCCTCTAGCTGGAGAATGCAAGAGTGCTTCTTCACAACTTGATCTGTGTGTGTCTCCCAACACAGCCCGACACAATCCTTCCTGTTCTCCATAGGAAGGAAGCCCATGCAGGTGACTGGAGAGAAGTCGTGACATGCTCCAGCCCAAGCCCAGCCTGGACAGCTCTGGGGTCAGGGCACCATGGGGCTTCCTGGCAAGTGAGTACAAATCTGCCTACAGAATGTCTTTTCTGGGTTGGGACTAAATCCATAAAAAGGCAGAGGCCTTTCTTACTTTCATAGCAACCACTTGTGATCTAATTTCTTGCTGTTAATGTAGGCACAAGTTTTGTGCACTCACCTTCTGCAACGTCGCATACGTTAGCATACACGTCGAGTATCTTTTTCCTTCGACTTTGAATCTAAATGACAAGAGTTTTATTGCATTAGTTTTTCAGTCACAAGAGTAAACAACTAGCAGCAGTGGAAAATCTGTGGGACATCTTCATTTCATGGTGCTAGGGGTTATCACATAGAGTCCTCAAGGGTCCCTTTTGAAAACTCAGAGAAAATGACACAGCAATTATTCCATGAAGCATAAATGCATTTCTGATTTCACTTGCCATTGCTAAAGATCTTCCTTTCCAACTTCTAGTCTTTTTTTGAGAGCAATTACTTTTCTGCTCCAAATGTTCTTGTAGTTTATTTTGCTTTCAGACCAAATAAAACTCCTGAGAATGAGGACAAATCCAGCATCGTGCATGCAGACAATCAATGTCCAGGTAAATCAGGTCAGGACTGGCTGCAGGGAACTGAATTCACACTGAAATTGCCTTCTTCCAGTGATCTAAGAGGACTGTAGAGGAAGGGATATTCCTTTCTGTCATTTGACATAAAACTGCTTAGTTGATTACTAATTAACTGTCTTTTCTTTGATAATATATTGTCTGGATAAATCTGAAACATTTTACAGATTGATTTAAAAACAAAAAAATACCAAAAAACAACTCAGTGAAGCTTTGAAAAGGAAAAATCTGAGGTCCAGGGTGCTCGAGTCATTTTTGACAAGAAAGAGACTTGGAATGAAAACCTGACATTTTACAAGCTAAGAATGGACATTTTTATATAGTTTCATTTAGCAAAAGTATTCTCAAGGTTTGGCTTTGGATTCAATGTGAGTGAAAACAAATGTCAAAATGTCATGAATTCTCAGGGACTGGAATTTTCTTCCCTGTGCCAGCCCTCATTAGGTCTGAGCTTTCTGAAAAGCTGTCTTTTTGATAGGACTCTAGCATTATCTCCACAGATTTGTCACTTTTCACTGCAAATCAGACTAGGAAAAAAAGCTCTGCTTTCTATATTTTGTTTTGTGGAAAGATTCCCCTCGTTTTATTTGGGCTTTAAAGAGCAAGGCACATCAATGACTTGAGTTAATTGACTTGCAGCTGGAGACCACAAAGTGGCTGCTCCACCCAAACCAGTCTTGTACTGCAGGGCACTGCAATGCAGACACTGATTGTTGTTCACATATTCTTGGTGCAATTTACATGCGCTTAATCAGTCGTGTTGCTATTGTAGGCTTGGGTTAGCTGTTTTGGAACCTTGTAAACAGAAAATTTTCTTTTAATGGGATTTATTAAAACTCCCCCTAAGAAAACTATTGGGTCATTACTTTCATTCTCCCCTCAGTTTTAGGGCAAAGAGGGAGGTTAAGTAATTCCATGCCCGTGAAGAATTATGCAGGATGTTCTTTTTACCGGAGCCAGAAGAGGAAGGATTTGTAAACCTCATACTGAAAGCAAACAGATAATGTTTAGCCTGATGATCCTCTGTGTGGTAGCTCATTGCAAATGGATTTTGTTTTAACTGGGAAGAAGCAGACTTGGTTAACAGCAAGACTAACTTTCTTTATCTTTGTGACATCTTATCTTGATGAAATCTGCCCTTTCATTGAAAAGTCTGTCTTCAGCCTTATCAGCAGTCTTCAGTCTGTGAGAAGTATGTTAGAACAGAAGGTCTGGAAGACATACTTCATGCTTCAGGTGTGCTTATGAGCTATCTACCTAAAGGACTCTGGAGAATCTATCTATTATATATAGTCTTTAAAAGGTAAACTGCTTCTTATTGAATGTTTTGATTTCATGCTACCCAAGGTGCATTATCCTATTTCAAGCTGGTGCTTACAGAAGTATCATAAAGTTAGATATTTAGAGATAACTTAGAAACCTGAATTTTAAAATGTGAGCACTGGAGTAGGAAGTAATTTTCAGATTATCATAATGGTTTACAACTACAAAACAGTTTGTGCTGAGACTTCGTATGTCTGGTCTCAGCTGAAAAGTGAGCTGTTTCAGAAAGTTTGAGCTGCACCATCCCAACAATTTTAAACATGCAAACACGAAAAGATGCATTTTCAAACCTTTTTATTCTTAAATGAAAGTTGATGTTTGATTTTAATTACGTGATTTTGTCCTAGCTACTGCCATTTTCAGATTAATTTGAAGTACTGAAAAAATATCTGAGCAGACACTTTCACAGTTTCATGTTAACACAAACCAAAAAGTTGTGTGGGTGAGGTGTGGCCTTAACTATACCTTAAAATACTCCAAGTGAGATAAAAATCCCTAAGCAATACATGCTAAGCAGGAAGAAGCAAAGCCCTTCCACAGCAAAACAAACAGTGGATTGCAGTATCCTTGAAAGCACAGGAATGACCTTCAAAGCATGTGTGTGTTTTGCAAAATTACGCATGAAAACCAAGCACAACACCGGATATTATTGAGAAGTCTGTGCTGTGGAAATGCCAGTGCAGCTGGGTCAAGGTACTCAGATGCTACACTGTCAGCCGAATCCAGCCAGGCTGCCACATTATTTTGTTGTCTTGGATCTTTCACAGTAAATGTCACATTTGGGATAGTTATATTAGCATTAGTTATAACAGGCGGTTGCTGTTATTTTTCTCTTTCTTTAGACTATAAAATATAATACTCAAAACAGTGAAGTTATTACTCTTGTTGAAAATTTGGGTTTCATCCCTAAACAATATACTTGTATATATATGTCACTATGCAAAGGTGATTCTATACACAATTTTTTCTGGAGAAGCTCTTATAAATCAGTCTGGTCTACACTACAATGCATTTTGGGGAGGGGGTAATAATTTGTATGTTTTTTCCTTAAAAAAAACCAAAACAATAATGCTCTCAATTTTGGAAATCTCAAAATAGCCTTACCCCAGTTGATTTATTGCTCGTAGAAGATTTATCTCTGGCCAAATGGACTAAAGATAATAAGCATCTCTCTGGGGTCCCTTGCTTGTCAACTGCGGCTTCTTCATCACTATCCATACTACGGCTTAAAAGTCGTTCATTCTCAGAAGATGCATCATTTTCACTGTAAAATGAAAGATATGGTTATCTTAGTGAAGCCTCTCATGGGTTGACTCCAGTCATCTCCTATTTGCTCTCTGAGAGCGAACTGAATAAAAGCATGTTCCATTTTTTAAAATGCCTTTCCTCCAAAGTCCTGTGAAAGTAACAGCATTCACCAGCCCAGGCTGTATATACAGTGCTCATCAAGATACACAGTCACACTTAGCTTGCAAAAATCCTTTTATAGAGGGATTTTCACAACTGAGGACAGTGTTTAGCCCACCTTAATTATGTTCCTGGGCAGGTATGGCTGCCAGGCAGGGAAAAGATGAGGACAACTACCACACTGTACCATCCAGATGATGCCACAGGCAAGGCCTGTAGCAGTTGTTTTTACTCTTCCTGCCTAGAAGGGAAGGGGGACCTTACTAAACGTGAGAGCTGCACTCAGATCCTAGAAAGGAACCTCCCAGAAGCTGAGATGGAGCCCCAGGAGCTGATGAGTTGGTCACGGAGGGAATGGGGAGGACACAAGTTTCTCTTTGGTGATGTCTGCTGTTGTCTCACAAACCAGAGGGGGAAAAGCCTACTAAGGCATCTAGTCTTTTCCCTGCTGCAGCAACATAGACATCAAATTTGTTCTTCATGTGTTCCACCGCGCCTGGAAAAATGGTGACCATGTTCCTCCCACACTTCAGTTAAACTGGCAGTATGTTTATCTTTCACCTACCTTTTGACAGCCTTAGCTGGAGTTGCTGTAAGTTTTTCAAACTCTTCTTTCTCAGAGAATATCACAACATTATCTGTAGACCAAGCATTAGAGAAATTTAAATTGGCAATGAGTTTCCAAACCAGGGCTTTGTGTCAGGAGCTGGTTCTGCTGGCAACTTTCTGCAAACATAAATCTCTCTGCTACCTTTTTAATTCCTATCAGAGGATTAAGTGACATTCTAGTAGTGCAAAAAACTATTATAGACAATTCTTTAGTAAACTTGTGTGGTTTTTATCTAATTCTAACGAGATATTGAAATTAAACGAAATGCATTAAGAGTATTTAAGCCCAATGTTGTCTTGCATAGAAAAAGCAAAACTAAAAAAATTTATACCTTGCACTTCTTTCTTCTCTTCTTGTGTGTTAGCCTGAGCTTCGACATTTTTTACTGAGTGGCTCTTGCAACAGGCTGGAATATAAAAGTAAAACACTAATTATTATCAGAAAATATAATGTCCAAAAATAGCATTTGCAGCTAAAATTTCATCTGCTGAACAATTACCTTGAGCAGAAGGCTTTGTTTTCACAATATAAAACATGATGATGAGGACGATGGCAATAGCCATTATGAAGATGGTAGACATGGCTATTATAAGAGCTGTAGCCAAATGTCCTTGTCCTGAAAGATCTGCTGGAATAAATGAAAAGATAATTTTCATAAAGGAGCAACTCTTAGGATCGGAGAATAGTTAACAGTTTGCAGCCTGGTCTACACATATTTTGCATTTTTATTTAGTTGATCTGACTCTTGGTTACATACTAAGCATTGAAAAATTTAGTGTTGCATCTCAGAGGCAAACTAATCAACAGTTTTTCAAGATTTTAATATTTATGCACTAGCCAGTTAGCAGTATTCATTAAAAATATTTGATGGCATGATAGATACAAAGTGTAGGAAGTTGTATTATCTGCCAGTTACATGGAAGCTATACTTAGGCAAGGGTAGAAACTCCTAACACTCTATTCTGGGAATCAGCATTGAAAAGACAAAAATAAAAGGTAAATATAGAAAGGGAATAAGAGCTAAAATGACTGTTGATAACTGTAGCTGCCTCAAAAACTCTGCAGTTAAAAGGAGAACACAATGCACATGTAGAAGAACTGATGTTTTTCTAATAGACCCTTAAAAAGCAGCATGGCTAGAAGGTGAATTTAAAATAAGCTGCGTGAAAAGGTATTCAGAAATAGAACTTGGATGCAAAAGACTAGAATTGGAAAGCCACAAAAAGATGCAAAAAATTACAGATGTGCTGAAATACATGAAAACTTTAATTTTTCTGAAAACATGATCCTCAAAATCATGTTTTCAGGTCAGCATTGTCAGAACCTCAGTAACTGCATCTTTCTTGTTGTGTCTTTTCAGGTTCACATATTTTAAAAACCTAAAAATCATGCTGGAGAACTCTTTATGTTAGCTCAATAAGAGACTGACCATATTTGTGCATTAAATTCTTTTCACTATTCTAAGCTCAGCTTTGCTGAGGCGGCGTGGCATTTCTGTATAGCTACAAATAATGAGCTAAATTTATTGCTGGCATTACTGAGTACAGTTCAAATCTATTTTATGTTCAGATGACTGAAACAGCAGTGTTGATTAACCAAGAAATAAAAGTGAGTTCTGAATTCTTTCCAATGGCAGTTTTAGAAATGCAGAAATAGTGGCGATGAAAATCACAATAGATATTTTCAGTTTGCTTGCACTTTATTGATGCCCTTTTCAAAACTAACAGCTGCTAAATTAACTTTGTGAGTGCATTCTTACCTTTGTGAGCATGCTGGTATGGCGAGAAAGTGCTTGTGCCAGAGGTGCTTGGGAAAATGGCTGAAATGCCAGAGTTAGCTCCTGCACCTGCAATATAAACAGAAATGCCATGAACTTCTGTGGTTACTTTGTGCGGTCAAAGGAACGTGTTGGCTCAAGTACAAAGAGCCTTTCCTTAGCTTGCTTGCATTTATTAGCAGAAAAAACCCTGAACTGGTCACTTTTTGAAATGTCACTAATGCCAGTATGCATTACTGGCACGCTGAATGTTGCGTTACATTTTTGTCTACATTTGACTACATTTTTGCATTGTGTCTGGAGGGAGTGGAACAAATCTAAGGTCCTGAACAGTTTTGAACTTAGAAGAAACCTGAGCATCTTCAGACACGTGCAGGGCCAACTGTTATACGTAGATTGCCAGGTTACAGATCTGTCCTGGGTAGCAAAAGGTTTTCCAGGATCTAGCTGCTAACTCAAACCATTTACAACCCTCTCCTCCATTATTTGCAACTGCAGACTCTCAGACTCAGATGGTAGATTCATCAAAGTAGTGCTTCGCACAAGCACCCTTCATTAGCAGCATCACTGTGAAGCTGTGGTGGTACATAAACCCCCATGACCCCACAGGAAAACCTAGGAAAGGTATCAAATAATGGTATTGAATGCTTTTCTGTTCCATGGAGCTGTACAGTCATGAAAGGGAGTTATTAGAATTTCCTGTAATGTAGGTGGGCAGCATGTTTCTTATGATTCCTACTGTCAGTCCAAATACGTATTCTGGAGAGAGGGAAAATCCATTAAAACAGTAAAATGAAGAACTTATAGGAATAATTCATGCTGTGAGATTGTCCAATAAGGGTTTCCATGTCTAAATTCTACAATTAAGGTTAAAAGTTAATTTTTCAGTTGGTGTCACACACCAAGTTTTCAAAACATGAAACCAAGCAATAAATTGACATATTTTGATAATGCCAGAAAATACTGCTTATTATTTGGAATAAGTCTTTCATATAGAATGGTGTTGGCATAGTATTTCAAAACAGAACAGATATATTAGGGTTGGGAGTAAACATAATCTTCATTCTCAAAAAAACTTTAATGCCACTGAAAAGCAGGTAATGCAAACAGCTGCTGCCAACAGACACTGAAAAACATTTTCTATCTTGGAATGGCTATGAAATCCTTCCTGCTTTGTATTAGCTGTTGGTGGAAAAAAGTCCAGTGATAATTATATTCAGCAGACTTAAAGGCAAAAAACTGTCCCAGTCATCTGGTAAGGTGTGCACAGCACATGGCTTCACAAGCTAGTTTGGCAATGAGAGTATATGAGAGCTCACCGTGCCATTCTTTTGACCAAGTAAATATTGGAAGAAACCAAACCCACTAGGTAAACCTGACAGGAAATTAGGTGGTCTGGAATGGTCTGAGAAATGTTCCATGGTTAAGAACAAAGCAATATACACGTTCTTTAAATGAGGAGAATTGTTTCTTTGTAAAAGAAAAAAGGAAAAAAAAGGTATTACCTAACATAAAACATGGCTGCATGTAGTGAATGAGAAACGTACACTAAAAGTGGCCACAAAGTATGAGTTGCAGATGTCTTCAAAAGAAATTTTCTTTCAACAGTGGTAAAACTTCTTTCAAACATCATTTGTTGGAAGGAAATGGATTAATTTATTATAATTGGGATTTTTTTTCAAACTGAATAAGTGTTTTCATAAAGTTTTAAATATCCTAATTTATTAATTCAGATGTTTTTCATATTATGCAAATGATGACCAGATTACGTAACTCTTGCCTCTGGTCCTTTCTATGTGACAGACTTCCTTCTGAGAATTAGTTATGAGCTCCAGAAACTGCAATGCAGCTCTAGACCATCTAGCTATCAGTAAATGAAGATGCCACCTGCATGTAGTGGATATGAAAGACAGTAATTTGTAACATTTTCAGCAATTCTGCACAAAACTGAAGTGAATCATCCTTGGTCATGACCTTTGTGTTACTCACCATGGCTGGACATCAGAGGAAATTTAATAAATGGCCAGTGCTCTAGCCTGATACTTCCCTTCATGTCCACAGCTACGAGGCTTATGCCTATTCTTGCAGCCCCCCTGGCAAATGCAATTACAGCCAATTGTGATTCTGCACAGTCCTTGCAAGCTGCAACAAGTCAACAATAGCTCCTCTTACACTGCCTCTGGTGAACACAGGCAAGCCGTGCTGCTTTGTCTGACTGCAGCTTTAGCTAACAAGCTTCAGCTCCTCTCCTCCATGAGGGAGTTTAATCAAACTCACCTCTCTTCTCCTTCACTTGAACTATGTAGGAATTGAAGTATTTCTGCCTAATCAATCCTTGAGTCGCTTGATATTGTTAACCTTATGTTTTTCACCCGCCTGTGAAAGGAAGTAGAGCCTTTCAAGGAGGGAAGTCATGCAGCAGTAGAGGAATGGTAAGGAGAAGGGTCATCCATCCTTCATTCAGCATCATCATCACACTTCACCCAGCCCTACCCCACATCAGGGCATGGCATGTTGCCCAAGGCAGGCCAGCCACGTGTGCATACACACACAGGCCTTGCCTGTGCACAAGAGTGAGCACCTTCAGCTCCTCAGCCTATGTGCAGAACTTTCTTTGCACGAGAATGGGCCACCTCGTTTGTTCTGTAGTGCCTATTGTGGCAAAATCAAGGCTGGGGCTAGAACATGGTGGCCTTTTACATATGCCTAGGTGGGAGTAAGTCCTTATGCATATTTTAAGCCTATTGTCAAATTTAATAATTTGGCATATCCATTATGAGCCAAGACTTTTCTTTAGATGTGGCTTAGAAGAAAGTGCCAATTCATGCACCTGCATTACAAGAGGAACCAAAAACGCCAGCTTCTATGGAATTTCAGTTTATATCACTTTTGTGTGAGCAAAAAGAAACAGAACTCATAGCAGCTGGTTTTTCCCACTCCAGCACCACACCATGACTGCAATGTCAGTTGTTTCTGTGCACATCCAGTTTTGCATCCCAATCACATTATTAATTCTGGTTCCAATATAGATGACACATACTCTATAAAGACTTAGATATAGCTCAGGCAGAGGCATCCTAAGGTGCTACAGCACAACATATGGAAACAACTCCATTAAAAAAAAAAAAAGACTGATGTCTGTAATATAACTGCGCAAAAGAGTGGTTTATATTCCTAGACACCTGTAAGCAATACTGTAGGAATGTGATGAAGACATTAGGAAACAACTCAATCAGTGATGGTTGGTCAACTTTTGCATTATAAATGTTTTGATTCAAAAAGTTGTGATTTAGTTGTAACTTTCTTGGTGTCTAAATACAGTTTCAATAAAAAACCCCTCCGTACTTACTGTTTAAAAGAAAAATTGAATCTGTATTCACAGTTGAATGTTTGGGGGCTTAACTCAAAATATAGCTTTAACTTAAATTGCCATGCAGAGGCCTTTTGTCCTCATAGGGAGCAAGTGCTGGGCAAGAAAATACTTTTTGTTGTTGTTTCAATGAACCTTTCTGTTCTATGTAACAGACTATTTCAGTTGTTCTTTTATCTTGAGACAGACTTAAAACGAGAAGTGACAAACAAAACTACAAGATTTGTGAGAGGAGGAGGAGGAAGGCACAGGGAAAGGAGGTCTTAACAACAAGTGTGAGTGAGTGAGTGAGTGAGTGAGTGAGTGAGTGAGTGAGTGAGTGAGTGAGTGAGTGAGTGAGTGAGTGAGTGAGTGAGTGAGTGAAATCTGGTGCAGTAGGAGACCATATGTGCTCCTGACATAAGTTGCTGGGGGTATCAGCTTACTGGTCCATGCAAAGGACTGCCGCTCCTACTTAGCAACAGCTTTACTTTTGAGTTTATTTAATACTTGATAACGTATCATAAAAATCCCTGAAGTGTGTACACAACAGACTATCAGAGTGATCCTCAAATAAGAAGCATTTAAAAAATCTGTGTCTCTATGTTTATCTATTTCCTGTCACTGAGTGCAGCTTGCTTTCTCCTGATGCACCCCTCTTCTCACAGCCATGATCCAGTTATGAATGGCACAGATGAGCTGTGAGTGCCATCATTGTGTCTCATATATGGACATGAAGTAACACAAAGCACTCATGCAAATAAATAACTAGCAGCCTTAAATATGAGATGAAAAATAAAGTATATTGAGTCCAAATTCAATAATGATAGAAGGCTTATGGCTGACAAAGTAATTGAAAACTGGATTTTAACTAAACCTAGTCACAACTAAAGACCTAGATATGTAGAAAGCAGAGGTCAGAATTTTCAAATAAGGTAAGTCTGTATTTGGGTACTTACATGAAAGGTTTGTTTTCAAACTTAAGGAAACAACACTTCAAATGAAAAACCTGTGCACTTGGAAAGTCATGCGAGCTAAAGCAGCTGTAAAAGCCAAGTTGCTTTCTAAGGTGCCTACATATGACTTCAGTAACCAAATATAAACCAATTCTGAAAATATTGCAAATCACTGATAACAGAGCATGTCCTGGGCAAAGGAGGATTTCCTGACTGCTCTTTATTTTACTGTGTTTTCAGGGTACACACAGAATACTATAAGACAAGTTATTCTAACATTTTCTGTAGCCACAGATGGATACTTCAGTTAGTGTAGGTAGTTACTACACCAGGAAGAGCATGAAGTAAATTAATTCCTGAGATTGAAACTTTTAAAAATGGTTCCCCAGACTTTTATTTTCAATCTGGTCAATCTCAATGTAAGTAACCACAACACATAAAGGAAATATTTTATGCTGCTGTGCTCTCTGTAATGTCTTTCATTGTCATGTTTTATTTCTCTCTCCTTTTATTTTGGCAAGGCAGGGAAGTGGTGACAATTATAGGTCACATGGCCTTAGCCTGACCTTCTGGATTCACTGAGAGCTGTCATCGTTGCACAGCACTGGAGGGCCATAGGCACATGCTCCATGAACTAAGCCCACCTCCAGCAATTCAGTATTATCACCATTTTGTGCAACATGAAGGGGATAACTGCTGTTTAAACCTTACTATCATGACTTCACAGCATCTGAAGGAAGAGAATGGACTCACCGGGAAAAAACCTCCCATTTCCCCATTGTCCTGGTGGCCAACCTGTCTGTATAGGTGATAGAAAGCTGCAGTTTTTCAGCTCCTGAGCCCAGAGAGCTGCAGTGTCTTCCACAGGAGGTGGTGCTCAGTGTGGGAGCTGCAGCACCAGCAAAAATATCAAAGTCAATGGAGTAACTGCACCAGGACCAGATGCTCTCCTCAGCAACACTTGGGCCCAGTTCTTCCAGCAGCTGAAGACAGAAAGCCCCATATTTTCTTCTCTGATCCTCCCACTTTGAAGGTTGATGGCTGAGGTTGGACAATTTTGTTCTAAGGTTAGGTTCTTTTTCTAGTACAGGCAAACTCTAAGGGGAGGAGAATCAGGCCGTACTACCAGTGAATAATAAAGCATGGCCTTCAACATTTATCCCATTACACATGTGAAGAGGAAGGGGGTGTTCAGAGATCAAACAATTAAAAAAAAAAAAAAGAAAGAAAAAAAGAAAAGAAAAGTTTGTTAGCTCCAGCTAACAAGCCTGTTCGTTTGTATGCATAATTTGAAACAGAAGGAAAAAGGTGCTGGCGTTGATCGTATTACAAAAGCACAAAACTGGCAATGAAAGGAAATTAGTGACATTACAAAGAATGGAGAGTTAAAATAAAAATCTCTGAAAGAACTATTTTCACTACTACAAGTGGTTGTGGCATTAGGCTTGTTTGTGTTAAGCACTTGAATTAGGAAGGGTGAGTTCTCAGTCTTCAGTACACAGGTATGGATAGTCCCCTGATTACAGCTCATCACAAGAAGCAATCAATTTTTAGTCAATTGTTCTGTCTCATCTGTTCAGTTCTTTTTGAAGTTCTAATGATACAACAATAAAAATTATCTTTTCTGGGTTTAGATGTCCTTTGCTGTCTGGTAATTAAAAAAAATAACTTCACCATATATGTTTTCATTTATTGTTTGGGGGTTTTTTTGGTTTTGTTTTTGTTTTTTTAATAATTTTCCCAAGCCATCATTAGTAAGTGTGAGACTTAAAAACTTACACAGGCTGGTTATTATATCTGTTTTCATATATAAAACCAGCAAAAAAGGTGAAGTAAAACAACATAAAGTATCTTATACACACTTATGAATATATACAACAGATTAAAAAGAAAACCCTTAGTAAATTGCTGAAGTTCTCTAATCAATAATCTCTAAATGGAAAAGGATCTGCATATTTGATGTAATTGTGTAAATCCAACTTTAAAGTAAACAGTCCAAAAGTTTTTGTAGCAGGGTTTGATTTTGTTTTCTTCTAGCGTTTTTGAACTGCAGTGGCAAATATCAAAGTTTGAAAAGAAAGAGGGAGTTAATATATATAAACTAATTGAGAGTTTTAGCTGCTAAAAGACAAAATCTCTTCCTGCAGTAACTGCACCTTTCTGCCAGAGAAACATGTATGGCTAAATCTTCTGTCTTTTACATATATTTTTACATTGGATAAAAGAAAAAAACAACCAAATAACAAACAAACAAACAAAACCCAAAACCAAAAACACCCTACATAGTCAGCAGCCTGAAGTGACTCCAATTCCAAAGGCGCTGACAGAAAATCCAGCACCATTAAGTGTGGGAAGCCACATCTTAGAGTGGTTTGGTGCTCATTACCTTCATTCTTTGATTTGCATGGGAAACCTCCCGCCTTGCTTCTTGCAGTGCTGTTATTTACCACAGAGGTATCATGTCCCAGTTTAGTGTCAGAAAGGAGCACTGATTGCTCATGATCTGCTTCATGCACACCTGAAGGTCTCACATCTTTGACCTTTTGGCATTGTGCTCCTCTGTGCTTAGCACTGAGGCTTCTATGGGAGACTCAAGGGAAACGCATGCTGAGGGGCCAGAAATCTTACATAGATGTTTCACAGTTCACAAGATAGGAAAAACTGTAGTCTTGATGGTGATGTGTTCCCTTCTCCCAGTAAGAAAAACCTTTCCTGCTACACAACACACATCCTTATGCTCACATATGCACAGCCTCTTCCCTGTATGTGCCCAGTGCTCACTGCCCACAAGCCGTCGCTGAAGCCTGTTATTGCTCCTAGGCTGCAGGATTGTTGCTCCCATCCTTCAGCTCAGAGGGAGAGTTTCAACACCATAATCTGGTGACACCTTTGCCTCAATTAAACCTCAGACCTCTGAAAAATCTCTCTTTCCTCCCCCTTCTTTTCATGCTATTTATGTCATAAGTCCCTTTAGAGGGACGGGGGGGGAAAATAAAGGTGAGACAGGCCCATCAAGGAATTTCTTTCTCACTCCCAGTCATTTTTTCACTAATATTTCCAGATGCTGGGGCATGGGGTGTTCATCTTATGTCCTCTGCTATTTCAAGTTTTATTGACTATATATGAGATGAAAGTTTCACAACACACTCTCAAAGATATTTGTTTACCCTTTGATCAAACCCAAATACTTTTAAGCAAGTTTCCATGCAAGGGCACACCCCCCAAGACTTGGCCTTCTGTAATACATAGACAGGCACTTCCCCAGCAACTAATGTTTTCAGCTAAGGAGAGCACCACTGTTCTCCAACACTAAGGAAGGCCTGAAACAAGATTTATCTGCCCTCATCTTTCTGCCTAGAAGTGCAAAGCCAGAGCTTGTCACCCTGAGTTTCCTATTTTTAAGTAATTTGCCATTCTCATTTCCTTGTGACCCACCAGGTCGCCTTTCACAGTGGTGTGCTGTACATGGCAGTGTTTGAAGAATAGGAGTTCTGGGGAAGAGGCAACCCTGTAGTGTGGGGTTTAGGCTCCTGAATGCTGTTCAATGCTATTTTGAAGTCTCAAGAAAGGACCAGAAGATTCCTGCGGCCATTTGGAGTTTTCATTTGGGTCCTCCATCATGACAGCCAGTCAATAAGCAGAGGTTGTTCTGCACAAAGGGACCGTTCCTACCAAAAACTGGTATTACCTTCATACGATAGAAACTGCATGCTCACATTAAGGTTATGTGTTCAGAGTGCAGAGCGTATATGAGTCTGGAATTTGCAAACCTCAGAAAATTCCACAGTTGTGCAACACTGACATGTCACCTCTTCTTTGCTCTGACTGGTATAATCTGATGACAGCGAAATGTGTGAAAATTATAATCTGCTAATACCAGATTTTACACTCTCTGCCACAGCAACAGTGAGCCTTTCAAGAGGTTCTTGCAGCAAGCCGGATTTTCCATCTGGAGTACAAATTAATGCCTACGAATTGGGGAGCTGCCATTCCAAATATGGTCCAGAGGCTTAGACATCATAAACCAAATTACCTGAGCTTAGTGATTTGGATTTTAAGATGCATTCTTGCTTTTTGAACACTGTAATCAAATGGTTGGTTTAATGGAGTTGATTAAAATGGAAATGTTTAGTCTTTCTAGGACTATGTGTTCTTCTACTTTAGTACCAAGTCAATTTGTCAGTTTATGCACCTGCCTAAATTCCTCCCAAGGATAATATATATTTATTCTTGTGTTTGTCAAGATAAAAATTGCATGTGGTTAATCAGTTGTACCATTTATACTTTCCTTACAGAAGCACATCACATATTGTATCTGCCAGATACCCCATAAGACAAAGACTGTTTTTTTATTGATCAATAGCCGTAAGACCTTCTGGTAGTTCCTTGCCAAATCCGTAAGTTGCAACACATCTAATACTAATACAATTCCAGCATGTGCTTGAGACAGACCATGAGACCTGAGGAAGGAAATAATTTCTGGCTATGGGCTAGCAGCAGGCTTGGTTCTGTCCCACCAATGGGGCAGTCAGATGCATCTGCATCCTCTTACCATGTACCCTCATCTCCCACTGAGACTTCCTTTGCTGGGCTTGGCTGCGGTACAGTTAATTTTCTCAGTAGTAGCTAGTACAGGTCTATGGTTTGCATTTGTGACCAAAGAGCTGTTGATAATTCAGGGATGCTTTCATTATGGCTGAGCAGCCCTTAGACGGCACCTTTTCTGTCTCTCACCTCACCCTACCTACCAGCGAGAGGGCTGGGGGTGCACAAGGGGCTGGGAGGGGACACAGCCAGGACAACTGATCCCCACTGACCAGAGGGATATCCCACACCGTAAGTGCCATGCTCAGCATAGAAAGATGGGGGAAGAAGGAGGAAGGGTGATACTTGAAAAGTGGTGGTGTTTGTGTTCCCAAGTCACCATTATGTGTGATGTAGCCCAGCTTTCCTAAGAATAGCTGGATACCTGCCTGTCTGTGGGAAGCTGGGAATGAACTCCTTGTTCTGCATAGCTGATGTGCGTGGCTTTTGCTTTACCTATTAGACTGTTTTTATCGCAACCCATGAGTCTTCTCACTTAAACCCTTCCGATTCTCTTACCTAGCCCAGTCAGTGGAGTGAGTGGCTGTATGGGGCTGGCCTGTCAGCTGGAGTTAAACCACGACTTTCCTACCCTTGTGTTTTCACTTACTTCTCCACCTTCTTCCTATATCTCAAATTCAGGTCCTCCCCAGCACCCTTACCTTGCCTGCTAATACAGGTGTTATCTCACCAAAATCACGCTCACCGTGCCCTTGCCCACTCCCGATGTCTCAGGCAGAAGGGCACATCTCAGGACAGGGTGAGCAGCTGCACAACAGACCCACCACTTTGCACGCAGACAGCTCAGGGAGATACCTCCCTCCAGAATGCTACCGCTCACCAGGAGCTCTGAGAGGTGGTGACTAACACTTGGCTCCTCTGAGCTCTTGCACTTTAGGAAAGGTGGTAGCTGTTCATGACCTATCCTCCTTTTAAGTGACTAGCAGAGCACCAGTGATACACAGTCCAGCAGCACCTGAATTAAGTAATTGCTATTTGTGTATACAAAAACAAACACGCAGGGACTTTCATGTCAAACCCTGCTTTCAAATCAAGCAGACAAAATATTGTAATTACTTCTCATGATAAAGACTTCTAAAAGAACAGGACATGGACAGGATTTTAGTTTTAGATGCATTAGGTTTCTCTGGGGAACTGCTCAGTTTTGTCTGGTTTTTTGTTAGTTTGGGGTTTTGGTTAGGTTTTTTTTTAAATCTTTTTCACCTGATCTTCTCCAGATTCTCCGAGAGGGTATAAAAGTAATTTGGTCATTCAGAGAAAATCTAATTTTTCCTTTTCTTTTTCTCACTTTCTTTGCCCCCTAAAGGAGAAAGCAGTTTTCGGGGGGGTTGCCTCCACATTTCAGTGCTGGTGCAGGGCTGTTCCTTCTCCCCGTGGCATGCGGATGGACAAGCCACGGCACACACATGGCATGTAAAGGGACAGCTACCTCTAAGGTGTCACACACACATACATACCTGTTTGGTTTTTTTTTTCAATTAGAAAACTACAGCTTCTTTTGTCAGTGAAATCTACAGAATTAACTCTCTTTATCAGTGCTGACCACCACACATCAACATCAACCCATGAATCACTTTGAAGCCAAAGGATATGACAAGGTGCAACGCACTTTTACTCATGCTACAAATTGTCCCATGTTTTCTTCTCAGGTAAACTGAAACTCAATTAAAAAAGTACACAGATACGAGACTTCCTGTACCTACTGGTTAGGTAAGCCTAATAAGTCCTGCGTGGGATGTCTTAACAGATGAAAATTGGAGCACAAATGAACAATAGCAGGTCCTAAAATCAAAGGTTCTGATCTCTCCTCAAATGATCAGCATTCACCCCCTTCATTGGCAAGGCTAGTTGGAAAAAGAAATAGCTTTACTGGAGCTGCGCTTATTGTTTGAACATAATAATCATCACTGAAAGACTTCACATGGAGCTTGCAGATTATTTTAAGTCAAACCCAGATGATTTTAAGTCAAAACCAGACAAAATGCACAGAAATGGCAGAACACTTACATTCCTTGGTGTTAGGAGGCGCCAACAAGCATGAGTAGCAAACCATCCCATAGATGTTGCGAGGTCTGTTTTCCAGCATGTAGTAACTGCAGTGAAGGGCAAGATGAGGCAAAACAGTGTAAATTAATGTGCTTTGACTGAATATGGTTCAGCAGCAACCAATTACACAGAGATAAAATCATTTAAAAAATCCTTGTATAAGCAATGTGATGCAGATTCTTTTTTTTTTTCTCCCAAATTGTCTGAATGGAGACAATTTTTCCTTTCCTCCTAAAAGGTAATTAATCAAATATCGAGACATGACAAGAAGTGGTAACATTCTCTAAAACAACATTATTCTCCCTGCTGAGTTCAAGCTGCAATTTACAGCATGCCCTGAAAAAAGATTTTTCAAAATAAGAGAATGCTATTTTCTGAAGCAGTAATCTTTCAAGCAAGACTGCCAGTTGGATATTGTTGGCTAATTTTATTCACAAACATCAGAAGAATAATCTCTGTAAAGTTAGAACCAAATCTTAGCCAAATCATAATAAAAAATACAGGAAAACACTACCCTTAAAAGGCAAGGCAGATGAGGTTTTGCAGGTTTGGTTTGGTTTGGTTTTTACTTCCTTGTATTGTTTATAACTTAGTCCTTGATAGTAGAATTACAGTGTGAAGGAAAGGTTTTCATGATTTGAACTTTTGGGCTGGTAATAAAGTTAGTATTGGAGTAAGGTAATTGGTTATGCAAGAGTTGGATCCATATGCACCCTAATGAGTAAATTACATCAAAATCACACATATGTTGATGTAACATCATATAGTTGATGTTACAGTTATGTCTTTACAAACCACTTGTAAATCACTACGGATTTTAATGAAGAGATGAATAAATTCATAATCCATTTTGTGTAGACAGGTACTCAACATTACACTTTATGCAATGGGGAATCTGTTTTCTGCTCATATGTGCCTGTCTATGCATGTGCAGTATGGGTTTTTTTCTGGAAAATGTGTGTATTGTTAGTAAATCACTGCTGAAACCACCTGTCAAAATCAGTTGGTCTATTAATGAATGATCCAGCCTGCAAATAAGGGATACAGGACCAAGAAATGGAGTACTCAGAGATGCACTCACTCCTCCCTTCAAATGTTTCTTGTGCCCCATCTGCCACTCTACCCTTCTCTCAGGAGCAAAACTTCATCTTTCCTCTCTTATGGGGGCCTACATGTTAGGTTGTAAAGCAGTTAATAAATCAGCAGGAAAAGACCTCCAAACCACAAAACAAAAGAGTGGAAGGTCAAAGATACATATGAATATATGAAGAAAAATACAGGACAGTTAGGATCCACAGTCTAATAGCTGTGGTGGTTTAGGAAAGACAAACAATCTTTCTGACAGTTAATTAAATTAGGCTGGTGGAATAATTCTTGGTTTCCACCACAATGCAGAATGGTGGAGGACATGTAAAGATAACTGAAGAGGATGCTCAGGGCAGGTAACTGTTAACCCACTTGAATAGGAAACTCTACAGCTGCAAACATTCGTGACTCACACCCATGAAGTACTGGCAACAGACTCGTGTTTCTGGTTACTTTCCAATGCACCAGATATTATAGGCAATACTGGAAATATCTGATCCCTTTATGTCACTAACTATGGAGAAGTGACCCAGCAATGAAATAATGAATTTTCATGGTATTGCTCTTTCACAATGAGACTCATTCTTTCTTTCCTTGGCACCTGCCAGACTCAGGTTTGAAAGTGTTACAGGCAAAATCCCAGAGTAAAGGGAGACTGAAAAATGAACTTGATTTCCTACTTAACACCACAGTGGTTTATCTTGGGCTAACCTTGGTGGTGCCATGGCACACTGAAGGACTTGGACACAGCTTTAGATCTGCTGTCCTGCAGGGACCAGGGCCCCTGGGACTGGGGCAAGAGGGAGCCAGGAGGGTGCCATTCTCAGCAGGGGACAGTCTCCAGAGAGACAGCAAGAAGGCGATGAGCACATGGCAGAGGCATCTGCTGCCTGATCCAGAATTGCAGAGGGCAACTTCATTTCATTAAAAATTCACTGGCTAAATTTTTTCATCCAGAAAACAAAAGAGAGTTCACTGCTTCTCTCAAAACATCTCAGAGAAGATATTGAATGCGGGTTTGCTGGAAATATGGAACACATGAAAAGGGGAAGCCTCAGCAGCTGAGGCATCTCTGGATACATTTAAAAAGAAAATTATCCCATTGCAATTTTACCTTGTGATGAGAGTGGGGACTTACTCCAAGCTCAAAATAGGTGCTGGGACAGCATAAAGGATATGTATCATATATACTTGGCCTGTTTTTACTCCTCCATGGATTTCCACTAATGGCCCCTACTGAATGAAGACAGATGACCAGGCTACAGGGGACCCTTGCTCTGACCTGCTGTGGCTGCTTGTAGTCAGCTGTGATCTCAGCTACACTTCAGGAACACCTCATGGATCATCCTATTGAGGGGAATAGTCTGACTCACACCTAATTTCCACATTCTTGACCTGTCCTATTTGGCATGATGGAAGAGCTTCTGGGCAGGAGCAGAGAACGAAGCCTGCAGCGTTCCAGGAGGTTAAGTTTAGGTACCTCTAGAGTTCACTGGCAACTGGACTTTGGTTTTGAGGATCACAGCTTCAGAGCTAAACCTTTAAAATCTTCCCTGGACACAGTCTTGCACCATTCTTGTGAGTGTGACAGTGCTATTTTTATTTTATATGGGAGAGAACACAGAGAAGCAGTGGATGACCCCTTCTCTTGTACCAAAGGTCTCCTTCTTTCCTAAAATTGATCATCAGTAATAGCGGAAAAAAAAAATAGAAGGAAAAACATATAATTATCCAGCACTTAATTTTAAGGTAAAGTGTAGAGAACAACACTTGTAGCCACTGGAAAAGCTGCCAGTCTGGTGGTATTTTGTATGAAAATTTTCATTCAGAATGTATCAAATGTTCGTCTCTTTCTGAGTCTGCTTTACTGAGCTGGTGAAAAATAGCAAACGGATGAGATGTCCCTAAATGCAGATGTGGGCTGTTAGCTTGGGAAGATCAACAGCATGTTATGGAAGGAGTCCTCCGAAAACAGAAACCTTATTTTTCCCCCATGGACTCAGGGCTTTTTGAGGTTTACTGCCCAGACAAGGGAGCATTCTGGCAGCTGCCACTCACCCTTGTGCCTGGCTGTCTCTGTGACACTGCGGGCAATAAGGAGATGAGCCTGAGCTACTCACCAGCTCCCTATTCTGACACGGGGTGTGTTTATGTGTGTGTGTGTGTGTGTGTGTGTGTGTGTGTCTGCATTTCCCCCACCATCACACAGGAGCAAACTCTGGGGACTCTTAGTATGAGGACTCAGGGCAGCTTCGGACCTTGTTTGAGCCCATATTTAGTTTATCTTGAGAGTTCCATCTATTCAAGCTCGGACTAAGAGGGTGTTTCTCCTTAATTGCTGGATTTGCCAAACAATCCCAGGACCTGAGAGTTGCACACAGAGCGGCACACAGCCAAATTCCAGCAGGCCAGTTTCTGCTACAGGCTACACCTGTGCAAACACAATGTTCTGAGATGTCTCCCAGAGCACCAGCTGTGCAAGCTGATTATTTTCAGCCAGCACCCTACTCCCACCTGGTGACCTCATTAGTCCTGACAAAAATTGCAAAACAGCAACTGTGGCCACTATTTAAGTTTCTTGCTCTTTATGATGTATGAGGGAAGTCAAGAGGGAGCTCTTTTCAAATCACATCATCAGTCTGTTTGGCTGGCAGCTAGACAAGTTCTTCATTTTATTTGTAAACTGTGAAAATTTCACACAGACTCAGTGATATAATAAACCTGGAAGCCTGCGGGGCCTCTTTAACAGCATTCTCTGTGCTATAAGGAGTGTGGGTTATACAGCGTCTGCAAACTGCACAAAAGCCAAATGTCTGTAGGAATTACTCTCTAATCCAAAGAGGCACAGTGGCAGAAACTGAAAAGGTATGTAAGGTGAGGTTGTGTTTCAGAGTACTCACCCTACAAACGTTGAGAGTGGAAATGTATGCTTGGCTTTGCAGACTTTCAAAGGTAATACAAACAAGAACGCACTGCTAACATATCCAATGTAGCAATATCTTTCTCACCATTACTATCAGAATTACACCAAGCATAAGAGACCATTACAAAGATGGACTTAATAAAAAGCATCTACTTTAAGCCCCTTCAGCCAGCCCTGAAACTTGATTTGACTCTGAACAACAGCGCACACACCACATTAGCAGCCCCTTAGACCCCTCTCTGTTGGCTAGAAAGGACACTGAGAGACTAAAATCCATTGGTAAATCTCACCTAACAGCTATGTTAGCTAATGCTGTCAACTACTGACAAATGTGCCATCTGGAGAAGAGATATTTTATGCTCCTAAACATGCTGTCATGCCCGCATAGACCCTACAGGGTCTACAAAGCACTTTCATGCTGCTCATTTGTAGGATTGCAGGATATGGGACTTAGAAGGTGGCCCTACAGCTGGAGGCCAAGCAGGATTTCTTAGAGCATATAAAATGGCAGTGTACACTTGTGCTTGTTCCCCTTCCACTTCTAGTAAAAGTTTTCTAGTTGTTCCAAACAGCTATTTCTTCAGTGAGATTTCAGTAAGATTAATGACATCTTTAGGGTCCCTTCCAACCCTAAACACTCTATGATTCTATGATTTATTAACCTCACCAATGCTTTTGAAACATTTAAATGTACTGTTTAAGCAAAGACAAAAAAACATAATTCACCATTATTTCACCTACAGTCAGCTAGAACATGAAGAAAGGCTGTCAGAGATTTTGACATTAAGAAAGTATTTTCCAGTGCCTTGGGCAGAGCAAAGGTCTGTGGATAAGTCCTTACCCTGGGAGACAAGGACCACACTCTGCATCATTCTCCTGATCACCAGGTGTCATGACTGTGGCTCGAAAAAATCCCTCACAGTCTTTGTGCCGTCTGCATATCTGGTAACCTCCTCTGGAAAACTTCTCTGAAGGGCAGGGGATGCAGCCGTAGTCCTCATCTTTGGTGCCATATCCACATGTCTGCAACAACACAAATTCACTGAAAAGCAATCTTGTACTGCACACCAACTTCTAGCAAAAGAGAACATTCACATCATGGCCCTAGCGCAAAGGGAGAGAAGTCTGTTGTTTGACCTGTTATTGTCTGTCCTAAAAAGGCCATGCAGGGATAGAAGGATGCAGCATGCTGTGCTGGAGAGGGAGAAGGGGAACTGGAGCATCATACTCCTTGTAAGTGGTCCCCCATAGCTACTTCCATCATAGTCCAGCAAATTGTGAATTTCAGCTGCTGCTTAGATGGAAAGTGAACCAAAAATGGAAGAGTAGAGAAGAGCACTGCAAGAGAAACACAGCTGCAGTAGAGCTATCAGCAGCTTTCATGCTAGGAGGCCTCAGAGGGAACATCACAAAAGGCAATGTCTGAAAGATTTTGTAACCTCTGAACTCACATGTCCCAGCTGAACATTACATTTAGATTAAATAAAACTAAAACCAACTGGTTACTATTCAAACATCCTTGTTCAGGACTACCAACTGTGTGAAATGCTTGCAATAGGATGTTTATTCCATTAAAACCAAACAGGATTTCAGTAATTTATTTTTTTAATAAGCAACAATTATTTGGTGTAAATCAAATGGTTACCTAGGAACCATAATTTAAAATGTTGCAGAAACATCCAAGTTCCTCTGGTGCCAAAATATCGTAGCGGGAGAGCAAAATTAAACAGTCGGTGTGGGGGGCCGGCAAGCACGGCAGACTAACCGATTTATCACACCATGCCAGAACGGCAGCGTCAGATTTTAAACAACTATTGAGAAAAGAACAGACCCACAGAGACTGAGTGTGGAACTTTTACCTTTCAACTTTTCAGTATCACTTCTAACAGGCTGCTCCTGGGATGTGGACTGCTGGCATGCATGCATGATGCTTTGCTCCCACAGCACACTTGCAGGTGTGAACACTCCTGTTGAGCAGCCCTGCCCTTCCCCATTTTCTTTCTTATCCATACGTTGCCACCATGTAGCAAAGCATTTGTTTTTATCATTTGGTGCTTGATACGTGCCCTCCACCAGCAGAAAAAGCTGAAATTACCATGTAAGGTTCTTCACCCGGCTCACACTTGGGGCAGTCATGGCACATGCCAGTGGTCTGGTTGTAGTATTCATTCTCGCCGCAGTTGGAGTATTCAGCGCTGGCAGAGTACACCAGGGAGACCTGTCACCAGAGACCATCCCAGAGCATTGTCACTTCCACGGCCTTCCTTCTCCATGCCTCGCCCCTTCCCCACACCCAGCTGCTCAGCAGGCAGCAGGGCCAGCATTGCAGTGTGAAACACCCCTAAAGCTCAGAACCAGAATTTGTAACACTATGTGGAATGGAAGCAGATGCAGTTTTCAGTAGCCTGGTCCTTCCAAGAGGCTTCTCAGAGCACTGACATTCATGCTTGATGGCACAGCCGCTCATTAGAATACTGAAAGCTGTGGTTCCTGACCTATTCACTCTCATGCTCTCCTGCACAAGTAGATGCCTGGATTCGCACCCTCATCCCTCCCATCTCTGATAAGCCTGCATAAAAGTGACTGCAATGGACAACTGTAGCAACCCGAGATAATGCACTACCTTGGGCCTTAACCGTGATAGGGCTGTGCTTCATGTAACACCCAGGCTAATCAGCACTTCCAGCACCTTCTGTATCTACTCCATCCCCAGTCCTACTCCTCCCCCCTCGTCCTTAGCAGCCACAGTTAAAGCAGCACATGCCCAGGTGTTATATTAAATGAAAACCTCATTCATTGTATTGGGCTTCAGTCTCTAGGTTATCTGTGGTTCAGCCATGACAATTCACAGATGGATGTGAAGAACCCAAGCAGAACCCCGTTATCTTTGCACACTAGAGAGACATGTACACACATAAATACCTACCACCAGGAAAGGGAACACATGAGCCCATTTACATTCACCCAGGTGAGCCATGCTCTCTTGATGTTTTACCTGAAAAGACAGAATTGGTGATTGTTTACGAACATGAGTAAATGTTAGTGCGTGTTGCCAAAATAAGAACAGAAGGGCTCATAAGCAGAACAAAGGTTACATGGAGCCACGCCCAGAGATCTAAACAAAGAGAGGAGGAGATGTGCGCGTGCACACGCACACGCACACACATGCTGCACACCCTTACTGCACATCTCTTTCCTCTCTTTGAGAAGACCAATGGCATGAGGGAATCCAGTCTCACCATATTTACAAAAATCTGGGAAAGATGAGGAGCCAAGTCTGAGTTCTGACAGTTCCTGGCTTGCTGAGAAATCCTCCCACGGAGGAACCGAGGGCTACGTTTTGACTGCTAAATGAAAGAGGGCTGGGGATCAGTAGCCTGGCTTGTGTCCACACCACTTAGTGCTTGACCACACTAGATCAGGTTTGTCTAGGAAAGATCTGGATGGAGCAGCCAAAGCAGAGCCAGGGAGTGAACCAATGGCAAGCAGCGTGGGCAGTCAGCACACCAGGGCTGCACTTTCCTTCATGGCTTCTGTGAAAGCCCAGAACTGCCTTCCGTGGGAAGCATCAGCTGCTTTTTATTCTTGATAAGCAAACTGCAGATTTAAGAAGTCAAACCCCAGGAAGGAGACAAACTTTATATTTGAAGTGCTATTAAAATGGTTAGGGAAAATAAAGGCTGCAATCAATGTTACAAACACATGTGTTAATTTATTTTGTTTCTTAAAATGAACAATTATTAATAAGAGCTAATACTACATATTCACTTACAGGATTTCTTTCTAAAGTGAAATAAGAGACAGGAAAAGAAGGCATGATTTGTTTTGTTAGCATGATACAACATATTTAATGATATTGTTACAGCACATATTATGCCCTAGGGATTTTAGAGCTTCAAATTGCAAATGTTTGAGATAGAGTTGCAACACTTTGGTCCTAGCAGATGTAAACTACTCTTTCAATTTTCCAGGTCTCAGACACTGTGAGACTTTTAGTCTCCCACAAGAGTACAATTACTGCTTTGTGCCACATTGGAGCATACAACCGACATGAGAGCAGTCTCTAGTATTTGAGACAGCCGCTAACATTTACATTTTTAAACACTAAGTAGATTAAGCAAAGATTATATCACTCCAGCATCAAGCTATGAACTTGCTTTATATGTTCCTTCCAGCAATTGGGCTAGCTGAGACAGGTAACTGGGTGGGTGGGTGGACAACCTGAATTATGAGTATATTCATTTCTGCAGGAAATTGCACTTTGAATTCTAGAAACAAAAGAGAATCAGAGATACATTGTCCTAAATCTGGAGGTAAGAGATAGAAAATAGTCATGCAATTGTACAAAGTGTCAAACATGTAAGTTGGATGAAGGCTTGGTCTATGGCAGTGCAGTTGCTTGGAAAAGTTCCAAGGATAAAGTCTTAATGCATATGTCTGTTAAACTGTACCCTAATTATAAGAGTTTGATAGACCTTAGATATGAATGTTATTAAGGCTGTGTCCTCACTGATACTGAAAAATTATCATATTTATTATAAATCTGGTCTGAGGCTGCTCAGAACCAAAAATTTCATCAGTAAATCTTGACTCTGTAACTTTACAGTAAGATTATGTTTTACAGCAAAAACATGCTTCAGTTGCTTTCAAGCCACCCAGATGTTTGCTGTTTGAGGTACTTGTATGCAATCATAGCCAGATTTGAAGAATGGAACCGAAGAAATGTAGCCGCTAATGTATAATACAGTATTCTCCATTTGGCATTTATTTACACAAAATGTTGAAAGTGTCAAGTTATACATACACAAATAAAATATTTTTCTGTCTCTTAATATAAATATGCATGTGGGGTATGTTTTGTATGTAAACATAAATTTTTTCCCCTTGCATTCCATCATTATATGCAGCAATATGTCAAACATATGGGAAATATATTTTTAACTGGAAAAAGCCATTTCAAAGTACCAAACATGGCCAAATTAGAACTCCAGGGGAGACTTCCCCCCCAAATTGGAATACCAAAAAAGTTAAATTTACGTGTTAATCCTCTTATTCAAGTACACTGCCATAAATTGGCTGTGTTGTTTTCTGCTGCGTTTTTTGTTTTATTTTTTCCTCCTTTCAATTTAAAACTCAAAACACTTATTTTAATTTTATAATACAGGAGTTGGGAGAGGTAGATGAAGGAGGTTTCTGGGAGTAGGGCCATAGGTAGTTACTCAGCCGGGCTGATACCTGAAGGTATCCTCCAAGCTATGCCAGGCTGCTCTTAGGCTTGTTGTCAGTTTTCAGGCATGTTAAGTTATATCTACACCATGCTATATATCACTCACTAATCCCATCCACAGAACAATGGATCTTCTAGAGCCAAGATCCCTTTTTTGTCTAGCTGACATTTATGAAACCATGGACAACCAGCCAGCTTCTGCCAAGAAGCAGGAAAAAGAGTGACCAGTTATTATAGCCCCTAACCACCAAAAGACATTAGTTCTTATTGAATTATTCCACTTTGGCTGAAGCAAAAGACTGTCTTCTGTGGGATGGCATGAAGCAGAGAGCAGGAAAGAGCTGGAGGTGTATTTTTTGCTGGGACTATGCTATCACTCCTAAGGAATTTGTGATCTCTGGCAGCTTGTCTGCCGAGCCCTCCACAGATCCTGATTTGTGTTTTTGTTTGGGACATGTGGGTGTCTCCTGAGAGGAGATGTAAAACACAGACCTGTGTCTTTGTGGATCAGGTGTGCAACACATAGCAAGCCTCGTCATGACTAGCGGGGGTTGCTAATTACAGCTATATTTGTCTTTTGGGCATATTCATTAATAGCTGGCAAGATTATACACATAAGCTGACAGGAAAAGGAAGACTATTTTCCCAGTGGCAATCACAGCAAGAAATGCTAGAGATTTCTTGTCTCAGTTACTCTCTCATAGACAACAAGGCAGAAATTTGGGGAACAGGAAAAGAGATGACTGGGAACGTATTGCTCAAATACTTCTCCTCTCAGACAAAAAGTCCTTCCATATGGTCCTTGTGGTTTCTTAACAAAAACTGGCAGATACAAATCAATCAATCAATCAATCAATCCATCACCAGGAAGAAAGTGCTTAGTTCATGCTGTCTAAAAGAGGAAAAAACAACATTCATTGTAATTAGCCTTTGAATTTGATAATTTACTTAGATTGTAAGCATGCCATGATATTTACAGTATACATGAGTACAGTCAGAGTCAATACATGAAATGTGCAAACAATGAGGTTACCACAGCTGGTGGTCGAAACTAAAGCTCACAGCTTTTGATGGATGACCTTAGAGGTTTTTTAATTCTCTGGCTTCAATAATACAGTGCAAAAATAATTTCCTGTCATAGACTTTTTTGGTTTTTTAAAATACAGTTGAATAAAGGAGGAAAACAAACACATGAAGTACAGAAATATGTTTCTTAATGTTGTTAGAGAGGTCGGGGCTTTTTGGTGTCTCTGTATTTCTTTACTTTCATCACGGACATAGATGCACTTCAAGGACACAAAATCCTGTGAGAGGGAAAGGCACAACCACTGTCTCAAACAACTTTGCCAATTCTGTTATTTCTTTATAAATTTCTTTTCCAGGCTTTCCTAAGCAGCAGTTTGGTTATCAGGTCTGTGGCTATGAATGTAATACCTAAGTAGCTGGAAAACCTGAACCGTTCATGAATCCACATCCAAGATCTCTACTAACAACAGTCGAGTGCAAGACAAATGCTTTCATATAAATAAAGGTGGGCAGGTTGTATGTACTTCACAGGGACCACAGCAAACCCAGCACTTGCCCCGAGATCCCAGTTTTATGGGAGGAACCTTGCAAAGCGCCTTTTCCAAAGATTATCACAGTTTTTTGCATGAGCTCAGTAGATAATCTCTGTACGCTCTCGATGCTGCAAAATCCTTCTTAATTGAGATAAGCATATAATCCTCACTGCGGGGCCTCACAGGCTTCAGAGTTCAGCAGCAGAGTTCAGTCTGGCTCCAGACTCGTGTAAAAAGATGCAATCTTTCAGGAGGGAAGAAGGTTCTCTGAGCCCATCGCTTAATGACAATGATGACACTCTGGGCTCAGGGACAGAATAAACTTAGAGAAGTGTAAGTGGAAACATAGAGATGATGGAAAAAACTATTTTGTAACTTTGATTACAGTTTGTATTGTTGTGAAAAAATATGGCACGGAACATTATTACATATGTAGGACAACACCAACTACACCATTTCCCCCTGTTTCTTTATCACTTTGACCTTGCAAATACCTTAAGAATTACTTTAGAGAGATGTAAAAAGTGCTGAAATGATACAACTGCATTTTTCCTTTTTACCTGAAACATCAAAAGAAAGTGAGAACAGCTCAGGCTACACATAAAACTTTAATTGCCCCTGTGATCTGGCAGCTCTATCAGAAAAATAATTGATTGATTGGGCACAGAAACAAGACTTTTTCCAGTGGGAACTACATTGACAAGAGGAGACATAAAAGATTCTTTAATTTGTTAATGGGGGCACTGCGTACTGAGGACCTGGGGACAATCAAGCCTAGTGAAGAGCCATCCGTCTCTTACAGTCTCACTTACTTGGAAGCTACATCTGGAAGTCTGTATTTGAACCTGCTTTCTCACCCTACATATAGACATGTGTTGGCTTCCATGTAGGCAGGCCATGAGCTTTCTGATAAGGTCTTCCAGGAGCAGAAGGAAAATACTACAGTGTAGGAACAAAACAAAATCAGGAAAGAAGGAAAGGCTGTTTTCAACTTTGCACAGCTGGCATCTATTTCTCTGGAAAGGGGATGCTAACAAGGCACAGGGCCTGAGAGGACCCTGTGGTCTCACAGGGCACCCACTGTTGCCTGGTACCAAGCTAACTGCACTCCAGCCCCTTTGTTACTGGTGTGGCCCTGATTCAGCCTCTCCCTAGGCTGATGTTGGTCTTATCTGCCAGCAGCATCCCTCCAAAATCTAACCCTGCTAGGCTGGGACTGCTGGAAGACCACAGTGGTCTCCATCTCTACTTCAAAGTTCTCTCAGGGCACATGGTTCACAAACAAGAAAATATTAGGGCAAAAATGTGAGCAGGGACTTGTATTTCCCCCAGTCAAAAGGCTGCCCTGACCCTTAGGCTAAGCCACATAAGTTCTCTTGCTTTCTTACTGCTTTTTTTTGGTTGGTTTTTTTTTTTGTTTGTTTGTTTGTTGTGGTTTGTTTTTTTTTTTTGTTTGTTTGTTTGTTGTGGTTTGTTTTTTTTTTTTGTTTGTTTGTTTGTTGTGGTTTGTTTTTTTTTTTTTGTTTTGTGCGTTTGTTTGGTTTTTTTTGAAATATATATATATCTGTGATGTGTCCTGATGTATAACTAAGGAAAAAATATCAGAAATCTCCTATTCGTAATGGGGAAAAAAATCTTGACTTCTTTGGCTGGTCTCCATAAGGATTATCCTCAGTGGGATAGGGGTGCTTTCCTCCACCTCTACTTATTTTTCTAAAGTGATTTCCATGAAGATTTTCCTGTTATTTTCAACTTCTCCTAATGTTTGCCAAGAAGTGCTACAACAGACGTATTATTCCTTCTGGTTTGCTTGCTTACATGTTTTTTTTCAGAGGGCTTGGGCTTTTCTTTTAAGAAGCACTGGCAATGGTGGTGATGGGAGCAGCGTGCTGGAGGCACGTTAGGGCTGCACCCCATTTTCCCCCCAGCAGAGCTCCTTCTCCTCTGCCCAGGTGAGCTGGCCCCACTGCCAGTTCACAGCTGCCAGAGGGCATATAAGTTTTCCATGGAAATAGTGGGAAGATGGCTCTTACATCACCATGAAAAGTTGCAAATGAACATGTTAGACTCCCTAGTCCAATAATTCTACGGCAAGAATTAATGAGCAGCAATACAGTCATTCACTGTCTACCAGGTTGTCCCAGTACCTATCAGCTCGGTGCTTTCTCTATCACAGCTTCTAAAGAAGTTTCCCCATCTACCCCTGCCTGAGGGAGAGGAAACTTGTATTTGGCATTTTGCTTCCAGAGGCAAGGTAAAATTGCTGATAAGAAAACAACTCAATTTAGATTCAGAAGCTCTCCTGAGATAGGTATTGCTTTCCATTCAGAGCAGAAAATTAAAAGCTTATTAGGAAAATACAAACCACCAAAGCAATGAGGGTGCTTTTCTAGCATCTTTTTGCTTTACATGTTCTAGATGACAGATAACATAGTAAGAACAGCCTGAGTCTTGTCTTCATTATTAAGACCGATATGGATTTGAGCTCACACTTTGCTTCTGTTTCTCAGGGTCTGTTCCTGGGAGCTGGTGAGTACCTTCAAAGCTCACAATATTTGGGAGGCCTAGGATCTTTAGCATGGTGCAGAGACTGTCATCATTTAAATACAATAATGGTTGATGGACAGGAAAGAGGTGGAGAGATTTAGAAATACTTTACAGGAAGGAACTGAGGTGAAATCCTGCAGTGACCATTGACAGAATTTATTGAAATTGTAAATAGAATAGAAATCCCATGGTGACCATTCAACAAATAATGCCTGCTCTTAGCTCTGTAGCATATTTGCATTTCTTAGCTAAAAGCCAGAATACTGTTAGAGAGGTCAACACACAGTGGTTTTTTTTCCTTGGTTTACATGAAAACATCTGAATTCCTGCATCTTACAGGCACAGTGAGCAGCAGCTGGGTTGCAGTGGGAGGGAGCTGCATCAGAGCACAGTGGGACCTCTGAAGGTACCTGTGAGCAGGTCCCTGCACAGGGCAGGACATCATCGGGAGGGTCCTGGCAATGAACTCTCTTTCCTTTTACAAGTGCAAAACAACAGTGCAGCAGTTTCACTGCTTAGCAAATGTAATGGAGTCAGTATTAGGTGGTGGGCATGTATACTTTGGTACTTGATGTTAGAGTCCCAGAAAAGCCTCTTGTTTGTCAACAGGCCTCTGTCTCGCAGACAAAGGGATACATATGCTGCCAACAAACATTAGGTTTTTTATTATTCTACTTTTTACATAACTGTGTTTGAAGGGGATTTATTATTTTTGTAAACTAAAGGCTGGCTGCATTTAAATTCAAAACTACATCCCAAGCTGCCCAGGCCACCATTGTTGGGAAGAGCAGGGAGAGGAAGCACAGGGAGGGGAAGCTCTCTGCTGGGAACAGGGGCCACACAGCGAGCAGGCGCCGTGCCGGGGGTGCCCAAGGGGAGAGGTGGCTCTGGGGCACAGCACAGGGAGCCTGCAGCATCAGCCAAGGCTTGCGGGCCCCTGTGCCCCAAGCAGGGTGTTGGGGGGTGGTCCATGGGAGCAGATTCCCACATGCCCCATCCACCTACCCACCTCGTGGGCATGGGCACCCCTGAGGCAACAGTGAGGGGATGGGATATAGTGGCCAAAAACCAGCTCCCGGTCCCACTGCCAGGCAGAGGAACATGCCTGAGCAACCAATCCCCCATATCTGTGGGTAGTTGCGAGTTATGACCTGCTAAGGCTGCTATTTGTGCCAACCACCACACGTACAGGTGAGAGAAGGAAGAACCACGACCTTGGCTAAGAACAACTGAAGTTACGGCCCATCATATGGACCTGCCTATGGGAATTATGTATTTGCACAAACACATCTATTTATACACACATGCCCTCAGAGAGGCTGACTGTCCCTCACATCTCTGCTCAGACTGGATGTCCCAAATCTCAGATAATGTCCTAGTGAAGTGGAATTTCTATGCTTAATATACTGTTTAGGGTTGCAATTACAAAGCGTGTTGCCTCTGTTCCTAGACAAGGAGGAAGAAATGGCTTTCTCTGCTGGAATACTTTCTCTTTCTAGTCAATAATCATAAAATCCTTTCATAATTTCTCTGAGGCCCTAATTTCTTTTTTTAATGAAGGTGTTTACATTCCTAATTAAGGAGCGCATTAAGCCTAGTGGTACCTTATCTGATAAACCCATTAGTAGGCTATGTCAAGCTGAGCCTTTCAAGGTAGCAAGCTAGTTTTAAAAACTGGTTATCCTCTGGGCTGGAAATATGCAAGCCAAGAGCTCGCAAGCTCGCAATTAACTTGGGTTAATTACGAAATACCAGAAGTGTAATAATGTATTTAAAAATACAACACAGGTGTTAATGACTTTTTTTTTGCTTTTCTCCCCCCTTCTCCTTTTTTCCTCTCTGCAGGAGCTTATGGCCTGTCACTTTGCTCCCAGGTAACACCCCCCCGCTCCACAGGTGTTAACCATCTTTTTCTCCCATGTGGAGGGATTTATTAGCATAGCAAGACTGATTTGAGAGTTCTTGCTTCTGCCTTGCAGTTAGCATTGATTTTACTGCTTCTTTCTGGGCCTGCTGAAGAAAGTAGGCTTGGGATGTTTATTTTTTCTAGGTGTATCAGCTGGTCTAATAAATGACATTAGTTGTTTTTCCATGCCTGTTCTCCCACCACCGTCACACACATCATGAAAACTTTGAGACACCACCACCAGCAATGCCACGCAAGGGGTAAGCTTGTGTGAGTAACTATGTGACCTCCTTCCTACAAAATAGCAGCCTTGTGACTGCACCCTGGCCATTTCAGCAAGGCTATTGCCTTCCAAAATGGCATGCTCAGCCAATTCTGATTGCAACTTGCAGCCCTGTACACTTAAATAAGACTGGTTTTTAGAGACCAGGCAGGAGCCTTCGATTCAATTATTGCTGTGACCTGTTGGACCTATCTCATGTTCCTTATGCATATAAGAATCAAATATTTTATTGAAGTCCAAGCAGCCCATGGTACCAGCTTTATTTAGGAATTAAAGCTTCCTACTGAGCAGAATTTAGGAGTGTGGTCATCTCAAACATCTAATTCATATAATGTTTCTGTTTCTTCTATAATTTTACAGAAGAGGGAAGAGGCTTTACAGGAGACAGAATAGGCTACTGAGCACCGCTCTCAAGAGAAGGGGACAGTGGTGTCCAGGGGCTGTTCACTGCAGGGCTGAGCAAACTTTCTGCCAGCTCAGCTGCCCCAGGGCAGGCTTGGGGTGTTGCCTTCCATGGGTCCCACTGGTGACTCAGTCTGGATACCTCTGACCTGGGAACTGGGGTAACTGGAAACCATTGCGCATGCTGCTGGCCACTCCACTTGTCTGAGGGCCAGGTTTTGATACCCACTGACCTGACAGCAAGCACCCCAGAATGCACAGGCCAAGAGGCGAGTTCAGGCTGGCACACTGACCTGGAAGGAAAGCCTATGTGGTGTTCAGCAAATACATATGCAAAAAGGAAGCTGTACTCCTTCTGACTGTGCTATGCCAGATGCTGCTTTTCCCATTTGCACTACAGGGCTGTTTAAGACAATCTCTCCCAGTCACATGGGAAAGGCTGCTGCCTGCTTCTGGCTTGAGTAGCGTTAAGCCTAGTCTACTCTCTTCAAATATACTGTGTTTCACATCAGCTTTATATTTCTTCCTCTCCCCTCCCATTAATTGGTCATTTAGCTGATTCAGATGCCTTTTATGGTGTTACAACCCAACTAAGCTGCTAAGCAGAAAAGATATTTTTGTCACACATATGCACATCTAGTGCCTCATCCCATTCCAGTGACACAGGCACAAGAAAACATGGAGATGTGGTTTCAGAAGCAGTACCCTGTCCTGACATAGAGGTTATGTGATGGAAATGTGGCAGAGTACTGTGGGGAAAAATGAAGAGGATAACACCAGAGAATAATTAATGCAATGGTGAATATTATGGTCTTATGGTCTTGATTTCTACCATCCAGATGTTTAGCTACATGTTTTAATATTTATAGTAACTTAAATCTGTTTTTTGATAAAAGAATCTTTGGACTAGCAAGAGCCTGACTATAATTGTGAACCTAACCTCAGGTTTTATAATATTTTGTGTTGCTGTGGGAAAAACTAAATGATGGTGAGAAAGGGACCTCTGTGAAGCTATGACAGTCCTCAGAAGTCTGGAAGGCAAGGAGCCAGTTATCTTCAGAAATATTCAATGTGATCAAATAAACATAATTTTTCTGTTACAAACCAGAAAGCGACACATTGTCCTACTGGATGATGAGGAATTTGATAGTGACCAAAAGCAGCCCCTTCCAGCTGCTTTAATAGTTATGTGTAACACCTCTTCAGCCTTGAGACATTTTGGACTTGGCTATTCTTTAAAAATGAGAACTTCCTATAGCTCCTCTCAGAATTCCTGAAACGTAAAGTGTCACCCACAAGCAGGTGCCTCTGACTGCAGTACTTGCTACGAAAAGAGATATTTTGGAACAGCACTGTCTTGTACTGCAAAACTAAAATCGGATGTGAATCATCGTCCCCATGAAAAATATTTGAATAGATTTAACTGCCCCTCCAATGGTTAATTTAATGTTTTGATTTACATATGTCCCGTGAGCGTTCTCTTTTCGCACCTTACGAGTGCAGGTTAGCAAAAGTTCGATCTCCTGACCCAGAGCCCGACTCCACTGGGGGGCAGTGCATTAGCACGTATATTAACACTGCACTTACCTTCTGAGAAAGCAAGTTTTCCCAGAGAAATGTTCAGCTACCATGAGACGTTCTGCCTAATGGAACAAATATGCACGAATATGTGCTGTTAGATTTCTGACTTGCTAGCTAAACAAGCAGTGCTAACCTGCAGGTGAAACCAACTCTGAGTACAGAGGTAGTTTAAAGATAAACTACTTATTGGCACCAGGATCAACAGTTTCTAAATTAGCTACAAAGCTGCAGGGAATGACATGTGAAATAATTTTTTTTCCTTTTTTTTTCCTTTTTTTTTTTTAATTCTTAGCCCCTCAGGAGATTTGGGATGGTTTGATGTTCATCTGGAGGTTTGTCAAAATTCTATAGAAACTTAATAGCCTGCCAACATGGGTGGTTGCTGCTTGGAGGCATTTCAACATGGCAAAGGTCCTGTCTGCACGCTGCAAACCTGTATCTGTCAAAGGCTCCTTGGAATGGCATGAAAACAGGAGCCATGTGGTGTCAGAACACTGTGTAGAGGATTGCTGGGGTAGTGTATGCACATCCCAGCTCTCCCCGGCAGCCAAACTGTGGGAGGAATCCATCTGGCCTCTTAATTATTCTGAGCACTGCCTAAGAGTTAAACCCCACAAGTTGCTGCCACACCTATATACCAGGGTTTGGGTGGGACAGGGCTCCCTGCTCTCTGGTTAGAAGAGAAATGAAGACCGGAGGGCAGCTAGGGCGGAGGGATGAAGCTGGGCAGAAGCAGAAACCAGGGCAAAATCCTAGGCATGGAGAGCTGGCATCCAGACTGGGAGCCTGGGCTGGAGAAAGGGCACCAAGGGTGGGGACAGGAATGGGGAACATGACATAGTTGGAAGGCAGCAGAGCCAAAGGCAGCAGAGCCAAGTACAGGCTGTGATTGCCCTTTGGTGGGGTCCTGCCTGCTGGCTGCTCCACAGCCAGTCGCCTGGTATGCTCTGGGTTACATGACTCCAGAAAATGGAATGGCGCCTCCAGGGCTGGAGGTAATCACAATGCACAGGGCCTCCAGGGCTGGAAGCAGTTGCAACAGGATGGAATGCACAGGTTGCTGAGGCTTCAGGGAGCAGAACTGGAGCCATCCCGTGCCAAGCGGTGGGATGGGGAAGAGGATGATCCTTAAACTGTTCTTGTGATGAGACTCAAGCTGCTACTTGCAGGCATGAGAGAAGACTGCTTGACAGAAAGCAGGGATGTCTGCCCCATGGCAGCACGGAGAGACCTGCTCGCACTTTCCTCCAGCAGAGCTCTGCTGTGCCGTGCTGAGTGCCTGGGTATGGTGACAAGAAGTAGAGTGAAGAATTAGTTGGTAGGACAAAACTTTGTTACACACCACCCTGAAGGGAGACATATAGGTATTCTGGCCTGAACCCATTAAAACTGAGGGATACATAGACATAGAGCAGCTACCATAGGTGAAACACAGAAATTACATGGTAGGAGAGAAGGCACTTGGGCAGGTCATGCCTTTCTGAGTGAAGCCCTCGCCCTGAGCAGTGCACATGGAGGAACCGGTTAGCTCAGAGAAGCCTGCGCTGGCAGGCAGACTCAGACTGCCCAGGACATGTCCCTGGGAGAGACATGTGCTTTCTGCAACTCAATTGCCCTGCTAGATTAAATCCTCTCTCACTGGGGCTCTCATAATGGTTTTGCTGTTGCACAGCTGTACACTCTGTGAGGAGATGAAGTGCTTCTCTGTGTCTTGTTTCAGACTGTAGAGGAATGTAAACTATATATTCACTCCTTGCTACAAGAAAGACCTTGAGGTGCTGGAGCATGTCCAAAGAAGGGCAATGAAGCTCTTGAAGGATCTGGAGCGCACGTCTTACAAGGACTGCCTGAGGGAGCAGGGTTCCTTTACCCTGGAGAAAAGGAAACCCAGAAAGGACCTTATCACTCTCCATAACTGACAGGAGTTTGCAGGAGGTGGGAGTCTGTCTCTCCTCACAAGTGACAAGCAATAGAAGAGGAAATGGCCTCAAGTTGCATCAGGGGAGATTTATATTGTATATTCTAAAAAATTTATTCCCTGATAGGGTGGTTGAGCATTGGAACAGCCTACCCAGGGAAGCTATCAGCTCTGGAAGTATTCAAAAAACGTGTGGATGTGTCACTTGGGGACATGGTTTAGTTGTGGACTTGGCAGTGCTGGATTAATGGTTGGGCATGATGATTTTAGAGGTATTTTCCAACCTTAAAGATTCTATGATACTTGCACCCAGAATATACCTATGTCTGATGACTTGCACTAGTCCCAGTCACTGCACTTGTTCCCCTGTGGGTACATTCGAACAGGTTTTGCAGAAGAGTTGGGCAGAAGTGTTAGAGCTATTTAGGATCCCTCTAGGCTAGGAAGAGGCAGAACTTGCTGGAAGTTTGTGCTTATTCATCAGCCCCTGAGTTTTGGAGCTTGTAGAGAAGGAGATTCTCACCGTGCTTTGTGAATTTTGCTTTGCTTTGCTTTGTTTTGCATTGCTTTGCTTTGTTTTGTTTGGTTTTTTTCAGGGCTGGACATGCCATGAATGGCTTTGTCTGAGAGTCTTTCAGCCAAGAATACGGATTTACCTCGCCACAGGTTGGTGGATGACATGTGGACTTTATAAGGAAGAGAGAAGGTGTCTGAGAAGGGGCTCAGAGAAATGTCCTTCCTAGGTCCTCCACAGCTTATAAGCTATAGAATGGCCATGGGAGGATGAGGAGTGAAGTAGGATAGGCTGGGATCTGGATAGGATAGATGGGCTGTTGGGAAGCAATGCAATAGGTTCCTGGCAGAGGACAAACACTATGTGTGTGGTTGGAGGTATGTCACTCCACTCAGCTTGTAGATAGCAGAGAAGTGCAAGGCAGAAAGCAGAGCTGGCTAAAACTAGCAAAGATAATTCTAAGAAGATTAAAAATAATTTTGGTAATTAATGGATAATTCATATTTATCAGGATTATAAAAAAGAAGAACAGCTTGCAGCTGTAAATTCAAGTATTCTTTTTTACTGTCTTGACACTTAAGAACTCACTGTAATTGCAGCAATGAGAAGCTGAAGGCTCTCCTTGGATTACACTTGCTGCAATTCAGATGATACTGCAAACACTTCTTTAGTTCACATGGAACTTCATTGGAAAACTTGGATCATAGATGCTTACTGGTTTGCATATTGCATTTCTATCTTTTGGCCTTTGTGTGGTTTATTACCAAACATGGAAGAAATTAATTCTTCCTATATTTCATTTCTATCACATCTGAAAGCTTTCTAGTTTGTGTCTATGTGCATGACATTTGTGGCCAAGTATTTAAAAATAAAAATTCCTTTTGCAAGGCCAGAATGGATGTTTTTCCCATACTTCATCTATCTATTTTTGAGGCATTTTGATGATGAAGTAACCTCAGTAGAATAAAGCTTATACTGAAAGAAATCTCAGAGCTACATTAAATTAGCCTAATTAAAACAAGATTGTTGCATCTTCTCAGCTGTACTTTCTTTAAAAGTCTATATACCTCCAAGACAAACAAAACCCACTAGATTACAAAGCCATCAGATTACAGAGAATTACACAGACCTTTGCTAGTTCAATTTATCAGTACAGTAAAATGCATCCTGTCAGGGGGAAAAAAAAAAGATATTCTGTAATAAATGCTTATTATATAGTTAACAGTTATCAGATAATTCAATCATCAAAAAACCAGGGCTGGATGGGATGTCAAGAAGTTATCTAAATCTACCCTTCTAATTCATACTAAGAGAATCATTCTCCACCACACTAAAAACTTTTATCTAATTGATTATATATCTAACCTGCAGTGAGAGAGATTACAGTTTTCTCTCGTCTGTTTACTCCAGTGCTTTGCTGTTTTTGCTATCAGGCAGCAACTTTTATGTCTCACCTGTATCTCTCTTCATTCACTTGGAGTTGCTGCCGATTGTCTTACCAACCAGGGACATGAAGAACAGATTATTTCCTTCTGCTCTGCAATAGTCTCCCAGGTATTTGTGTCTGACCTCATGTTTCAGCTTGGTCATATTTTATGCAAAACAGTCCTGATTCATCCAATCTTGCACTGTTAAGCCATGATTTCTAGAGAAATGGCTGTTTGGGCTTCTATCTGGATTTTCTCCATGGTGATCTCATCTTTTCTTGAGGTGAATGTTTAAAGCTGAACAGAATAATTTTATGAAAGCCTGGACCACCCTGGACAGAGTTTGTTGGCTTTTTTAACCCATCTCTGGATGAGGTTGTGAGAGAATAAAGGTCCTGCTGTCAGCTAGGAATCTACTGGAGACTATATAATCTTCATATATTAAGCTACTACGTGTTTGAAGCTGGTAAGTTTTCTGACTTGCTCTTTTCCTCCCTTCCTCAAAATCTATGTTGGCATTACTACCAAGATGAGAAAAAGCATCTTGCATTTGTAAGACATATATCAGTTTTGCAGTGTTGCTATTTATGCACCAGCAAATACATTCCAGTTGTGCCTAACAGCTGCCCCGGGTTTTTCATTCTGCTGCAGTAAACTTGACCGAATTTGCTCTTCTTTCAGTGATGCCATAGCAACACATTCCCATTCTTCATTCTTCTTGCTTTGCCAGGCTGGTGAAGGGGATGTTGAGACTGCCATGGTAAGAGTGTTTTCATCTGGAGAACAAAAGCAATCTGCACCCTCAGCTGTCATCGTATCTTCTGCAGACTGTTGAGCCATGCCAGCTCAAATCTTTTCACTGCGATGCTGGATGAATGCAGTGATTCCAGCATCATGAACTGCTATTTTGAGTTGAATGCTCAAGTTGTTGAAAAAGATTTTTCTGGCAGAACATCTTTGCAATATTTCCACTACAAAAATCTGCTTTCATCCTCAAATTCTAACATCTCTTTTTGAGAACTGAATGTATTACGGGAAAACACACTCGTGTGGTCAGGAGAGAATCCAGTTGTTAGGGCTGGCAAGAACAGTTCTGCTTTAAACAGAGCAAAGAAATTGCTCCCCTTTGTCCTTTAACCTCTCTATCTCCTGTGTCAGTTGGTGGCCAACCCTGAGCTCAAACTACTTGAGGATGCCTTAATAGATAACATCTTTTTAACAAAACAACACAAAACTATATACTTCAGCAAATATGTATTTCAGATATTTAATTGCTCTTTGATCAACCAAGTTAGAATTAGGCAAACTCCTAAAGTGACCTGAGAAAAACTGGAGTCACTAATGACATTTAACTGATGTCCTGAGCATAAAAGCAAAGCAGAGTGATATGTAATGTGTGGAGCCTAGGAGATGCTATAGTGAAGCTTGTCTTGTCTTTTTGGAGTACATCTGCAATGGATTAGTGTTGACTGTATTTTTTTTGTCAGTGTGGAAGATTGAAGGATGGCTTTCACACAGAGACACTGAGCTTCTCAGAAACTTTGTTTAGTATGAAGTAATGACAGCCCCTGCAGAGCCGGCACCTCTGAACTTTGAAGGTCAACAACTGGGAAGAAATATGGGAAGCTTCACTTTCATACAAATCCTAAGATTTTCCCATTATTAACACTATGTGACCCCTACTAAAAAGAAAGTTGTTAGGGCATTCAGAGAGTGAGATTTCCATGTTGCTACAGGTGGTGAAGTTTTAAAGGACCCCATCTTACAGGCTGCAGTAAAATCAAGCCCCAAGGACCAAAGAGCCAGACTATGAAAATACATGTTTTTAGCTTTCTACCTTTTTTTTTTTTTCAGTCTCCTCAAAAGACAGTGGAGTGCCTTGCAGGTCTATTACTGCTTGCTTGACTTCACACTCAGAGAAAGCACGTGCTGGAGTCAAGTATCTGCTTTGAAAAGGGTCTATAAACCAGGTCAAAGCTCTGCTTAAACTATCACATGACCAAGCCAGTTCTAACAGAACATTTTTGGAGAAATACAGGAAGGGGAAAGACTGTGTGTCTGATCTGCCAGCTATTCTCAATCCTAGCTGTTGGGATGGGACCACACCGCTGTGAGTTTATCCTGAGTAGAAAACCTGTGTGTACATCAAAGCCAGCTCTAGTCAGTTGAATTAATCTGAAAAGGAAGAAGCCTTGTCTTCAGCTGGATCAACTCACACAAAACTAGCTCATACTGGTAATACCTCCTTCAGTATTTTCTAGAGCACCTTGAGGTGCTGCTTAAAGTCAGCTGATGTAAGCAATCTCCCCTCCAGAACAGGACAGATTGTGAGATCTGTCTCTCAAATCAACTTGATGTATTTTGATTAATTACATTTTATGTTAAAAATGTGTGTGTTGCTTCTGCAGGGCAAGTTGGAAAAAACATTATGCACAGCAAAGTAATGCCTTCACATTTGATCTGTGATCTCTGATGGGACAAGAATTTACAACAGTGGGGAGTGGAGAAGGGTGGCACAGACAGAGCACGTGTGGTTTAGCAAGATAAACAGCCCAAATAGGTCGTGACACTGTGCTGGGTGCTCCTGGGCTCCATGTGGGCTCGAGAGGAGCTGATGTTACCCCTTGCACAGAGCTCAGTGTCCAGGCACCAGGAGGAGACAGCAGGGAAGGAACCCACTGTCTTAGAGCTGAGAATGGTAAATCAATTAGCTGTTTGAAGAGCCAGAAGCAGAAATACATTGTTTATGCTACCCTTTTCTAGCCATTTCTTTTGGTTTTTGAAGAGCTGGGATAGATCTTGGTGATAATCTCACCTTAAATTTATCTTACTCTAAATACACATATTTCTAGGATGCAGATCTCAGCTCCTTTTTGTGGCAAGATCTCTTCACCACCCTGAAATCATGGCTGCTGCTGGATTACCACATCTCCTCACTTTCTTCTACCTTCATTACACTGTAGATTGCTAGTCTTACTAATTTTAACAAATTTGCTATACCTAGAAGTATTGTTTTGTAGCCTTATAGGCATCTAATACTGATAGCTGTGGAGTTCTTGCAAACAGGTCCATGGTTTCTGGAGTCCAGAGGCATATATCATAAAGTATTTTATGGTGCTAGTGAACCTACCTAGCCCAAATTTATGGAAGGCTATATTTCTAAGATAGAAATTTAATCACAGTGGTGATTCCTTCTTGGTCACAAATAAAATTTAAAGTATTCTACCCACCCTCCAGGTTAAAATGTCTGCAGGTATCAATATGGAAATAACCCAGACACAGAGTCCTAGATCACACAGGTGACTGTAATGGTGACTGTAAGGTAGATGTAAATAACAAGGGACTATCCTTCTTGGAGAAGCTGTTTTGGTAAATTCAAGTCGAAGCATGAAGCAAGCAAAACATAAATTTTAGGCCTTTCCTGTCAAACACAATGTCTCGTTCCACTGGTTTGGAGAAGAACAGTTGTTTCCCTCAGAACGGTATGAAAGCCTTGGGGAAAATTAAATTGGTGAGAGATTCAGTACGCAAAATATAACAGTGCAAAACACTGAAGAAATCTCAGTCTGGTCATGAAGAATCACCCTTGTCATAAGTTGGTGGGATTTTTCCCCTTATTTACACAAAATTGGATTTTAGGGATTGATCAGTGTGCCTCCTAGGTGAGCTGCCTACTGTCTGTGTGACGCTGTGCCAAACGGCTGATCCCTGAATTCCAGGTGCAGATATGTTGAGGAAATCTAATACAGAAGGAAGTGTGCCTCTGTAAAGCAAGATGTTGTCAATTAGTCCATTGCTGGAAAATATAATTTGAAGAATTTTTGGAAGAGGAAATGCCAAGTTTCTAGTTAAACTTGTTGAGTATCTCTGGCAAATTTGAATAAGCAACTTTCTCTGGAGAGACTATAAAAATAACTGTTCAAGCCAAGTAAACAATGTATTCAATGTGACAACTTTTGTCATTGTGTCAGCTCTGATTTTCACAGATTATGATGCATGCATGAGCAAAAAGCTAAAATAACACTAAAGGCTTGTAAACATGGGGGGAGACTGAGAGAGGACCTGAACTGGAAAAATGAACAAAACCCATGAAGTTAAAGCACATTAAACCTCTAGGGCTTCTTCTGAAGGTGGCTGTTAGACCATTCTCAATGTTTACTTAACTAACTTAACATCCAGTCTGAAAAACCTGGAGCAACCTAAGAGTTACATCACCATGCAGCTAAGAAAGCAGTGTGAGGGCCACACATGTAATTGTTGTCTCATGCTTCACAAAGTTGCAGCTGACATCCTGTGCTTAATGTCTGAATGTTGGCAGCACTTCTGTCTGCAACTCTGAGTTGTATCCATATGAAACTCACTGACTGCTGCAGCTGGAAAAGAGGAGTCTCCTCTCACACCAAAAGACAACATCTTTCTGTAGGTATTTAAGAAAGTGCTCCACAGTGTCAGAAAGAGTTAATGCTGTCTTTCCAACCCACAGAAGGCATAGGCAGACCTAAGATGCATATACTTAGGCACCTCAAACACAGTATGCCAATCCTTTGTGCAGTGCTGCTGCAGTTCCTGTTCTTGGCCTCACATTACTGAAGGTTATCCTGCAGGGAAGGGAGGCTATCCTGGAAGTACACTGCAGTAATGGAGGCTAGAGCACAACCTGCACAGGTAAGTAGACTAGCAGAATTTGTTTGTTGTGTTGCATAGTAGGAGCATACTTTAAAGGGAGGGGCTGAAACACAGAAGAATAGTTCCCATGGTAGACTGCTGTAGATCAGTTTGGAAGCAGCAAATATGGGAAACATTTGCTGTCTTATGTAAACATGTTTATTTCTGTCATGCTCTGGACCTGTCTTAGGAGGGTGAGCTCATGTGCAGCTGAGTAGACTTCAGTTATCTTCCTATGGATCAGTCTGACAAGTTGCCATAGATGTTTCAGATAGCGTAGAAAACCTGTAACCGTTACTAACACTCTGCCAGTGTGCTTCTGTGGTCCACTGGAGCCCTTACAGTTGGATACAAGTCAAAGTAGCCCTCAGGCTGCTTTAATATATTTTGGTGCTAAGCCAGAAGAGGCAAAACCCAAAGCATGCATCAGGCTCTGTGCTGAGATCATCGTTGCCACATGAATATATTTCTTCTTCTGTGCCAGCTCCATGATGGGCATGCGGTATCTTCTGGTCACACCTTGCATGGTGCTTGTCTGCTCTGAATAAAACAGACCCAGTCAGCCCAGCCTTGTTTTCTAGGTACGCTTTTTCCCCTGTCCTTTAGAGATTTTTCTGTTGTATTAGAGATCTAAAACCTGTCACCTCCAGCAGTGTTTACTGCGAAGCACAGAGGGACATGGCTGTGTCTCTGTGAACAGTTCTACACTCCCTGCGTAATGGCAGTAGCTCCCATCTGGTGGGGTAGAGTGGTCACTGAAGTGCCTAACTCCAGACCTGTGAGGGATAGAGACACGGTCCCTAGTCTAGGAGAGGTTGAGACACAACAAGACATGGGTTGTCTGAACAACTCTGGTTCAAAGGTACAACCTGGCATTTGAGAATGAACATGACTGCTTCCTCCCTGAGGCGAAGCATCAGGTGCAGCTGTGCAGGTGAAATCCCACTGAAGTCGATGGTGAAGTTCTCAGTGATCCTGGTGGCATCTGGATTTGAGCCATGACATACAAAGAGCATATTCTATATGGCAGGTGACAGAATTAATGAAAGAGGATCATGTAGACAAAACTGGTGTGTGTTCACCGTGCTCAAAGGATGAAGTCATATGATTTTCCTATCAAAACAATACCACTATAAGCACCAGAGACCTACCCTAACACAAACCCATACTTAGCAGCCTGATCAGGAACTTTAAGAGTCTTGTTCAAAATAGACAAATCTGAGCTCAGAGCCTGAAATGCAACACTCTATATATTCCAAGTATTGGAATAATCACCAGTACGTTAACAATTAACGTAACACAATTAGTGAAAATATGAGAAGTGTTGTAGCCTTTGCTGCACCAATGGGTTTATTTGTAGTCTGTTGCTTGCATCGAAATGCCATATTGCAGAAAGATGAAGGGAGCCTGTCACAGCCCATTTGAAAAGTCACTTCTTCTAAACAAGGCTGTCTGCTTTCTTCCCTCTTTGCATTATCAGCTGAACTGCTGGCACCAGGTATTCAAGGAATTTCAGAGGGAAGAAGAAGAGCACAGTGTTTCCTTGTCACTCTGATAGATTTGACAGACCATTTGGGCAATACCTCTAGCATCCTGTCACACAAATTGAAATCTTTGGGAAGCCAATAGGCTTTAAGAACAATACTCAGCTCACTCTAGGGCTGGGATATTAAGTGATGACTACTGCCTCTTTTGCACATGAATCACTCACCTTCATCCTTTAAATGTGTTCAGAGAACTGGAGGATGGGATAATTCTGCTGCAGACTACCTAATTTGGTAATTAAAGTGCCCACATCCACTCTTGTTTGTTCCTGCATCTCAGGGAACAGGTTTTCTCTGCTAAAGATGGAGTTACTCACCAGGTTCTTGTACATCTCAGAGACAATTAATCTTGTTTGCAAAGGCAATCATGTTTGTGTGGCGTGTGGTCAGTGGGCACGGCTTTAGGTAAGATCCTGCTCTTCACCAAAAGGGCAGGTTTGGCACTGGTGATGGGACATGAGACAAAGAGAAGCACCAGCTGCCGTGCCAAGTGGTGTGGGCACCTGTCCTTCAGGGGACTGGCACCCAGCCATCAGCCTAGCATGGTCTTTGAAGTATCAAGCTGCTGACAGTGCTACTTAAGATCAGAAAACAGGCATTCTATTTAAACCGTGGTTAGGGAAGGATCCTTGATGCTTGGGAAAGGAAGATATTGCTGAGCACACACAGTGCTGTGTTTTCTACCTTATCATGAAGCCTTGTCTTATATGCAATTTGTATCTATTTTCATAAAATTCTCTATGTGTTTTGGGATTGAAGTTATTATATGAATAAGACTGGTCCTATCTGTTACCTTCCCTCTGCTTTAATGACTTCTCACCATCCCAATGCATGCTGTTTCTCAGTAGTACAGCACAAAGTGTCAGACACATATATGCTTTGGGCTTCTGCACTTCAATGACATCCTGAGTGAACTGAAAGCAGCTTCTCAACAGTACTCTGGATGTATCCCAGGCAGACATGCCTGATCCTCAATTCTCACAGGTTAGTTCTTCCTCTCTTCCACTGCCTCTTCAAGGCACAGTTTGAAAACTACTTCTAACCCTCTCATACCCTGCCCGTTTTTATTTTCAAGTCAGAAACATGTGCACTCCCCAGCAAAGACCACTTCCATGCCAGCTCCAAGGTTTCAAACTGCATCCATCTTTCTGTCACTTTGCCCAAGGAAGTGACAATTTAGAGAGAGCAAGATGGTTTCTTACCTACTTGAAAATCTGAGAATTCATTTTTCCCAATCTTTTCCTCACATGGCTTATGTTTTGGGGAGAGATCAAGGATGGACAGCTTGTGGGAATCTTTTTATTGACGATAATTACCATGCATGCAAAGAGTTGTATTGCAATATCTCACCTTAGAATGGCCAAGTCCTACTAACCATATTTTTAGGCTCCCAATAAGAATGAAGTAGACCCCCAACTTGCTTCAGGAACTCATTCTCCTGTATATAGAGGGATATGTATATACATTATTGTATATAATGTATATACATTATGTATATACATAATGTATATATATGTGTATATATATAATGTATATACATTAATTTCCCTTGGCTGTTTTGGAGAAGCACTGAATAGCAAAAGGCTTCTTTCTTTGTTTGTTTTACAGGATCAGGTTTCATGATGATTTCAAAGAAAGTACCCAAACTTGTGGTATCGAGCTTGCTATGCTGTACCTACTCAGGCCCTCTACCCTGTGCCATGCAAAGATTCAAACCAGAGACTTTCCCAGATATCATTGGAAATACAAGGAGGAAACAAAAAGTGAAACTGTGTCTAAGTGCGTCTTTGATAAGAGGGTTAATTTAAAATTGTACACTTTGCTCATTTAACTTTTTTTTTTTCTTCAAGGAAACATAAACCACCACTGTAATTGTACTTTGGCCTGTGGTAACAATATCCCAGAAATAACATCTCTGCTTAAAGTCTAGCAGCTTGAGATCTCTGTGGGGCTGCTTCTTTACTTCAAGACCTATAATTATCCATTCATTATGGCGCTGAGCAGTGATCCTGAGGAAGGCTGTGTTTTCCCCCCTAGCACCCCACACAGACATGCCAGAGAGCAGGTAGGCAATACTCTGCAGTTCACCCTTCTGCTCAACTTGAGCAGCTCAGGGGGTGGGAGACCCTCCCTGAGGCACCTTGCAGGGCTCTTCAGCAGGGACACCCTGTGGGAACCTCACCGCTCTCAGGTCTCTGGTACTGTGTCTCACACTACAAACACTGGGATTGCTACACCCTAGATCCTAAAGCTAGGGAGGTGTGATTTGGGCTGCTTTTCCCCCCTTCTTTTTGCTTCAGTGTGAGCAAAGAAAAAAGCTTTCCAGTTAGGAAGGATGGGAAGACAATAAGCCAAGCACTCCTTTTCTCTGGAAGGGGAAAATCTCCTCAGTCTTTGGACCAAACACAGCTGCTTTGGGGATGGGGATGTCTTGCTGGTGCTGCTACAGATCTGGCAGTCTGTGCCCCCAGGCAACTAATGCTTTCCTGGCACGACCGGAGGGCATAGTTCCAGGGAACTTTACTGGTCAAATTGAGGACTGAGTTCAGATGGTATGAAATGGTGCATACAAAGAAGACCTGGCTGATGGTGTTGCCCTGTGGTTTTGGGAAAGTTTTTCGCTCCCCTTAAAATAAATAAGCAATTTAATCAGATAAAGTACCATAAACATATAAACAGTTTCACTTAACAAATCCTACATTTGAATTGGTTTGTATTTTCCAAAGCCTTTTCCCAGTTTTATTGTCTAAAACTCTTTTCTGAATTAGAACTAAATTTATAAATGGTTTAAGTTGCTTAGAAACTGTTAGCAGGGTTTGCATGTGTATGTGAACAAATTCCTGGCTGAAAAGACTGCTCCTTTCTATGTGTAACCCTTATTAACTCCTCTGCAAATCTGGCCTGGAGAACTCCGGTGGTGGATAAAGGGCTGAGGAGACCAGTCCTCATCTTGACATACTTCAGGCACTGAGACCAATGTACAGACAGTTCTCAGATGTGCCAGGCTTCATCCCTCATACAGCTTTCTCTGTATTACCAGCTGGCCTAAACCTATATTTAGGAAAGACATCCACTCTGGCTTCTGATGGCAATTGCTAAGAAGACAGACTCTCCAAGGCTCAGCGGCACCAGGAATATTGTTTCAAGACAGCTCTTGTGTTATACCTTCTAGCACTGAGTGCAAGGTAAAGTAAACAATGTTTTTTACAAGCACTTCATTACTAGCGAATGCCATCACACACTCAAATTTGCTTTTCCCAGATTCACTGTAGCAGGACAAAGAAAGTTTCTATGAAGTACCAAAAGTCTGGGGTCAAAGGCATGAAGGAATGCTGAAGGGGTAATTCTCTGCTAGACTTTTAAATGTAATTATTCCTCACAAGCAATATTGTATGTTGATCCTCACCAGCCTACTACCCACTGTAAGAAACAAATCTGTGACCTTCCTCAGACACAGATATACTCTAATTTCACTTTGGTTTGTGTCTTTAATAAAGAAATGGATCCAGAGAGAAGCGAATCAGCTGAAAGAAGAGGTCACACTTTTCTGGAATTGCCAGTGATCTTCCTTTCTATGATAACACTAAGTTGAAGGTTTGAACAAAGTAGTAAAGTAAATCTCTAGACACTGCAATAGGTCAGACTTGAAAAAAGCAATTTGTGTTACCAGATAGATGCAATTTCTTTATCTAGCAGTTATACATGTTGAAGTATATCTCATATTACTTGTTCCTTTGGAAAAAAGAGGGCAAGTTGCAAAAGGCATAGGAAATTTATAATAATTTAAAAAAAGAATAGAATGAGCTCACTTTTTGGACATCCAGTGTTATTGGAGATAAAACTCAAAAACTCCCTGCTTTGATCTTATCCCTTAGCCAATTTTTTTATGTTCTGTTCTATGATTTTCATAAAAGTTTGTTATGAGTTGTGTATGTTATCTGTTCATATGTATGATATTAAAGTATCTCTATAATTTTTAAATTTTACTAGGGCGTTGTAAAGTGATCATATTTACATTCAAGGTAGGAATCCAGGATATGCAGTGGCAAGTGTAAAAGTTGTGTTTACTTGGATAGCTGGGAACCCCCATGGGAGCAAGGAAGAAGAAATGTATGATGTCCCTGGGGAAAAAGAAGCTGTCTGATGACCAGGGAGAGGATCACGAGCTTTCTGGAGCTGTTAACTAAGCAATCCTTCTAGTTGCTGGACTCAACAAGGGCTCGACACAGCTACCCACGTACAGGTGCCCAGTAGCATCTGAGATGTCCTGTGGCACCCTGCCTGACCCAATTGTGCCACTCCAAAAGGCAGCAGGTCCCCTCAAGGCTCTGTGTCAGACCTGCCAGCCTCACATGGACATCTTACATAGAACAGTTTAAATTACAGTAGCCATACATAGGCAGGCAAATGAATACAGCTCTTCAGAAGGATTTTACACACTTAAAATCACTGGCAGAATAAAAGCAACACTAAAAGAGCTCATCTTTGAGACCACATAAAAGCAAGATGCAAAATGATTTTCTGATACCAGGTTATGATGGTAGTCAGGGAAAAAAAAACAGATATAAACTTCCAATGGCTGGTGCCCACACAGTTATTTCTTTCTGCATGAACTGAGGGTGAAAATACTGTTTTTCTGACTTACTTCATACTTTTCCAGGTTACAAAAAAATAATCACACCACATGAAAAGGTGACATACGGAGTCAAACTAACTGTGGTTTTACTTATAAACTGAACATATATGTGTAGGGGTTATATAGTATAATAAAAGCCATCAAAGGCGCTTTTCCTCTGACCTTAAAGCAGGCCTAAATTTTGAAGGCAGGATGAAAAATCTGGTACCTCACACAGTAGATCTGTTGGATAAATGGGGACAGGTTGGAGAGGTGAAGAAAAACCCCCAAACACTGCATTTCCCTGAGCAATCGGAACCTGTTAAGTGTGAATGCAGGGACTGCAGCTTCTTAGAGCTCTCCAGCTCCTCCTGAGAACATCCTTTTCAAGATGTTTTCATGATGATGGCTGCAATTAATGTACAAGTTGCACCAGGCAGAAAGAAGCTGAGGCACAGAACTGTCATTGCATGGACAACCTCAGCTGCGACCAGCACTGTCTTTGGGGCTCACTGACATCTTCTGGGCCCTCCATGTCCTATCACTTCATTTTGAACAAAAAAATTACAGTTTGTTCATGCTGTTTCTCACTCCCTTCTTAATAGTTAGAAATTAACACCCCTGACATGCTCTTAAACCACACTGTTTGGCAACTCTTTTACAGTGTAGGCAAACATTTGAGTTTAGTGTTAAATATGTGGGTGTTGTACAGTACACAAATAAAGACTGTCTCTTTCTCAGAGATCTTACAGTCTGAAAGATAAGGAGATGAAAGAGTGCTTGGAAAGATGAGTAACCGGGGGGACTGTGGGAGGGGCTCACCTCAGTTAAAACGTAAAAATCTGGAAATCATTCAAAGAACATTCAAAGATTTTGGTACTGGAAGTGTGCATTTTTTATGTACAACAGTTTTGCAATTAAGAACAAAAGCTGAAGCTGTTGACATTTTCTTGTGCCCAGTTTTGCTGAGACTGAGGTAGTGTGTTGCTGCTCATTCTCCTGACACCCGTAAGCCACCCTGCTTCAGCCAGTCTCTGCAAAAAGCTCAGTGCTCTTGCTCAGACCAGTGGTCCTGCTCTGAGGATACACTCATGCAGTAGCATACTGACATCCCATAACAATTTGTTGGGCTTTGACCTTGAGAGAGGTTAGAGCTTTGGAGACCAGATGGATATACATGATAGATGACTTTTCCTTTAAATACATGAAATTCTTAGCCTTTTTTTGCTTGCATATACTCAGGAAAGTTATGAGTCACAAAGTAAACTGAAATAAATATGATGTAATCAGCATGTACAGCTTTCCATGATTCAGTTTTGCAAACATTTCTTCAAACCAAACCTATCTATCTTCAGACATCAAACACAGGTTAAACACAAGTGCCCTCAATCACAAGGGCACCAGGCTGGTCTCTCCTTGGGAAGGACTAGCTGGCATGCAGGCTTTTAGCATTGCCCTGCAACCTTTGTTCATATTTGCCTCCAAGTTTCTAGAAGCACAGTTGTCTGTTTCTGGAGGTGAAGGGACTCAGCATCACGTATCACAAATTTTTATTGGTACATCTATGGTGTGGTGGAAGTCCCTGGGTTGTAACTTCTTCATATGTCACATCCCATGTGACACTTGCATCCCACAAAGAAAGACAAAGATTAATTCTTCTTTCATTCTTAGCATGGTTTAGTACACATCAGATGGTGCCTCTATTGGTTTTGGGATCCTACCAGGACAGTCCGTTCCTCAAACAATGTTTTGCAATCAGACTTATTGCAGATGACACAGATGAGAGATTTTGCTTTAACAATGACAGAAGAGTTCTGATAATAATAGGAATGACATAGCTCTTTTTTTTTTTTTTTTAAATTAGAGCTGGCAAAGTGCTAGCAAAATGGCACGTGCATATGAAACAAGTGATCCCTGATGTAATGAAGTTGTGTACCCACTGTAAAGGCAAAGTGTGCCAGGAAAGTGGTCACAACACCAAGCTGTCTGAGTTCAGGAAGCATTTGGACAATGCTCTGAGGCATTGTGTGATTCTTGGAGTGTCCACTGCAGGGCCAGGAGTTGGACTCTATGGTCCTGATAGGTCCCTTCCAACTCAGCATATTCCATGATTCTAGGATGTGAGTGACATACTTGGAGCCATCCACATTTTGTCTTGAAGCCAGTGAAAACCAGATTTTCTTTTTTCTAGAGTAGCTGAAAGGTTGGTAGAGTGGGAGGCACCTAGTGCCAAGGTAAAACTATGCATGTTTCTTGTCATATGTCTTCAAGTAATGCATTCCAGAGCTGTTCTTCATTTAATCATCCAGAGATAAATAAGCTACTACTTATTACAAACTAATTATGTTTTATGCAGCACAGTTAAAAGATAATCCGTGCAACAAAATTCCTAGTGGCAAAACATCCAGGATTTTTTTTTTTACATGTAAAATCATGAAACTGCTGTGATGCTTTTGAAGTTTTAACACACACACGTGTTTGCTTGAAAACTACTATGCAAGCAATAGACCCTCTTGTTTGGGTCTGATCCTTTAAGGTGCACTTAACCTCATGGGCTCACTTCTCGCAAGTTTGACGTAGCTGATAACATTTTTGAACCATGTGTTTATCAATCAATGCAATTAAGAAAAAAGTGATCTGTGGTTTTAGTATTGATTAATCTCCTCACCAAAAATCATGTTCCCAGCTAGACCACTGAAGGCTGGTGCATAGGAAAGAGTCTTAACGAAGACATTTTGAAGGGAAAATACCCCAACACAATGTCTTTTTCCTTTGCTTCTCTAATTGCCGCAGATGTTGTGCAGTTGGACCTATGGAAAGTTAAATATTATGTCTTTAACATTTTTGATCTTCATTAATTATAGCTCAGAAAACCTTGCAAAAAATGCCTGCCTCCTTAATACAAATAAGATTAATTGCATGGTTGTTCAGAAAATGAACCACCAGTAGTTAAACAAAAAATGTTTGTCTTTAAGCAGCCCTTGAATTATTTTTTTTAAACTGTTACAGGAAGTGAAGAGGCTGCCAAATTACCATGCCCGTGAGCCCCACTCTCATTATCAGCCTAAACGAGCTCACACACCCTGCCACTTTCATCCTCTTCCAGGTCCAAGAAAAAGAAAAAGGAGGCATAAAAAAATAAAACCAACCTTCCACACAAAGAGGTGTCTCTGAAGTCTGGAATGCACCCTGACTGTTTGAAGACAAGATTTATACCTGACACCCTCCTTTAAGCTCATTGTTGAGACTCGCCTGCGTTCAAATCAACCGCAGACTGGCTGCTGCAGGTACTTCATCTTACAACGACCACATCATCTAAGATAAATGCACTAGGAATTGCTATCACTTTGAGGTGAAAAAAAAAAGGGGGGGGTGGAGGGGAGAAGAAAAATCAAACCCCTGATGCAGGTAGTGGGTGGAGGAGAAGATGGACGGGCATGAAGGATTGCACGAGGGTGCGCCCGGGGAAGCCAGCGACAGCCGGCAGCCTGAGGCATGGGGTGCAAGGATGAAATGTGTTTGGCTGCCAGTGTGGGCACCTGTGTGTTAGCCCAGCCTCTCCTTGCCTTTGGCAGCCAGGCTGTGGGACCAGGCGCTGGGTGGGGATGCTTAAGCCACCCTCACTGCAAGAGAAGCAGTAACCTGCTGGCTATCTGTAAATGACTGAAAGGAGATTTTTGACTTGGTGAGAGATGATGAGAAGGACTGTGGTATCAGTTCGTATCATGCCCATGTTTTCTGAGGCAAGCCCGTTTTCCTCATTTTAGGCATAAGCAAGTTGTGGCTAGCCAGTTTCATTTAGCATCTTAAATTCCTCTGGAAGAAAATCCTTGGTAGTAAGGACTTAATTTTACACTGAACCCATCTGATGGGAGGCAAAGCCATAGAGCACTGACATATATGAAGCAAACAATAGGAGAGAAAGAAAAGTGTGCTCAGGACAGTGTCAGGACAGAGAGAAACACAGCTGAACATCCCAGAGCTCAGGCTGCTGAAACTCTAGCATTAGCAGGAGTCGCACTAATTACTCAAGGCTTTGAAGTGACACAGGCAGAAAATGTCTGTCATAAAGAGAGAATAACACCTGGCAATTTGCAGAGATACTTATTATCTATATCACAGTATTGCTCAAAGGCCCAATAAAAGTTGGGGCATAAGGATGCAATTTGTGGTCCAGAACCAGTTAAGGGGCATTTCCCAGGGTGAAAAATTACCATGGCGTTTGGAATAATGCTACATTAATCCATGGCACTCAAAAACAGTTCTGAGGAGATATTCTCAAGTTACACAGACGAAGAAAAGAAGGTAGAAAAAACCTACAACATAGATGGTTAATTTAAAACTTAAAAGTTCAAAAAACATGCGCTTTTGAAGCATTTCATAATGTCTGTCTTGGACTTTGAGATGAGAAAGCAATATAGGATTAGCAACAAAACTAAGGTCCTTAAGGACTGTTCTAGCATCAGAGATTTGTCCTGCAATTGGGGAGGACCTGTCAGCATATTCTGAATTTAACCAAACAGAAAACTCTAGATTTGTTTTTCTGATTTTTTTCAGGCAGTTCAGAGCCAGGCCTTTACAAGGCTTCTTCCAAAATTTCTGGGCTTACGAGGATGTTTCAGATGTTGAGATCTGGGAAAAAAGAGCTGGTTTAACCCATTTCAGTTATAGAGCACTTTCTATATTTAGGATTTTAAATTATGTTTCATTAAGAATGCAAATTATGAGCATTTTTAGGACTCCAGGTACTTGCATGTCCCAGCTAGCACATAAACCTCATGCCATTACAAATCTGAATAAAGCCGGTTAAGTTTGAAGCAGATTTAAAATACGGCAAAAGGGAAGGTGGGAAGAGAATGAACAACATATCCCCACCTTCTTTCTTGGGTGGGAGGAGAAACATCTACAGTAGCACAACTGCATGTGAAGCTGTGGCATCAGTCAGGTTGGCCACAGGTATCCTGTTCTACATTTTATATTTGAAAGATTTTCCTTCCTTCCCTCCTTCCCTCCTTCCCACCTTCCTTCCTTTCCTTCCTTTCGCTGTGAGCTGGGTATTTTTTTGTGGGTTTTTTTTGTTTGTCTGTTTTTTAACTTGGGGATATCTTCTACCTGGTGCCAACAGAAGGGTCTCAGAGAAATCAGTTTCATCAACCCGTGACCAATGTATTGAAAATGAGGCATGGCTCCACCACAGCAATCACAAGAGTATGTTGCGGACACTTAGCCTGGAGCCTCCATAATTTCCGACACCAAGCATCTGAGGAAATAGCATTCAGTATTTCATTCTGACATTTCAGCTCTTGACAGCGCTACAGATTGCTGCTTGAACCTAAAGTCAAATGCAATAAACTGTGCACAGCTTCACATACACACACGCACGCACGCACACACACACAAATCAAAAAGCATAAGGAAGGCCAGTTCAGCTTGTCCTGTCTCATTGGGAGCCACAAGAGTGGGAAACAGACATACATGGCTCTATGCAGCTGCTCCATTGCTGCCTGCCTGTTAGAAATAACATGGAATTTTCAAGAAGCACTAACAGGCTTCTGGCCTCAGCATAGAATCATAGAACCATTTAGGTTGGAAAAGAACTTTTAGATCATCAAGTTCAACTATTAACCCAGCACTGCTAAGTCCGGAATTATGTAGAAACATTGCGTTCTTCCTTTCCCAAGTAAATCTTCAGTATCTACTAAAAAACGTTTCAATAAACAGTGATGAAAGACCATCAGAAGATAAAAATATGAGTATGGATAACAAGCTTAGATATTAACTGAGATTGTTCACATAATTATTTGTGAATAACTACTTGGCCAGAGTATAAATGTTTATTGTAGGTGTATGCACTGTGCATCTTTTGCTGGTATCGAAAAGAACTTACAGCAATAACATGCTGAGAAGGCTGCAGGGAGCCTGATAATCACTGGAACCTTTGAAATTACTTCTGAGTTAATGAAAATTGTGAATATTTATTTATATGTTATATGTACACATGTATGAAGGGCTATATGGTAAATCCATAGACACATTTGAAGTTCAAGATAGTTTTTCTGCACCCTATGAAATTTTGTTTGTACTTTCTTCCTCCTCTGAGTTTCTGATCAAACAAATCATTTTACTGTTCTGAAAATGGAACTTCAAAACCACAAAGTTTAGCCCTCATTGTGTTATTCAAGAATGAGAGCACCAGTAATGACTTAGACAGCAAATGCCCTGGATTCCCCAGCAATTCTTTCTCCAGCTCCCAGCGAGGTGCCACCTTTCTCCCTGTCCTCTAATACTTCACTATTTTTGTCCTCATTCAGTCCTTTGCCTCCTATTAACTCAGTTTCTCCCTCAACACCTGCTTTATGGTGCCCATAACTCCTTTTCTCTAACTCCGTAGGACTCCTCTTGCTGCCATTCCTCTCTCCACTCCAGCTCAAGCAGTGCATCAATGGAGAGCAGCAAGTATCCCTTCCCTCTGCCCGCACCACATATTGTTCCCACAGCCACTGCTCATGTCTCTGCTGCTCATCATACACCTGGGAGCCCAGACAGGATTTGAGCATCCTTTCCTACGACTCGCATGTTTGCTGTAATCCTGACTCTCTGTTCCACATGCTTCCTCCATGCTCCTGCTCTTCATAGCCATTCAACTCCTGCACAAAAAGAAGGTGGAAAAGGCATGCTGGGGACATGCTGCTTTTGCACCAGAATAATCCCACCTAGACAAAAATCCCTGGCAACTCACTGCTTGGGGTCCACTGCCACCAGGGCAATGTGACATCATACATCATCAGCCTCTGCCTGCAAACGGGTGGTTAATGTCAAGATCATCTGGCAAACTGAAATGCAGCAAGTCATGTTTATGACTTCAGACAGCTTTGAGAAGAGCACCTTCCTGCCTGCTGGTACACCTGTTTCTCTCCAAGAGTTGAGGATGGCCTGGCTGGTCCAGACAGTTCCTTGTAGACCCCCAGGCCTTGGTCTGGAATAGCTCTTAGAAGATGGCTTAGTCTGAGTGAATGTGTTGCCCTGCATAAGCAGTGGAAAAACCACATTGTAGCTGTAACAATGTATTCTATAGCAAAACCTTGTAATACAGAATTATTTATTTCTGTGACCATTTGCTTCAAATAAGTAAAGGGTTATAGAAACAGCATTTCTGGAAGATACAACTATTAAGTGCAGAACAGCAACTGAGGAACTACATTTCTTTTACAGCTTGTCTAAAGTGTCACCTTACAGAGACCTGAGGGCATGTTATAATGGTGTGCTTTAAAACAGTGAATAATGAAAGCTAATTCTTCTCCAAAAAAGGCAAACAGGAAACTTGTTTAAATGACAAAGTTTTCAGTGGATAGCAAGTGCTTGTGTTCACATGTGCTCTCAGGTTGCTTTCAGAGTCCATTTTTGGCTGCTTTGACTCTGTCTCCTAAAATATCTCCAAAAGCTCACGCACACGCCTAAGTGCCAAATGTGTACTGCATCTCAGCCATTGCAACAACAAGTGACAGTTAATTAAAACCATGTTTTATTACAGAGAGCTCATCCTTCCCTGATAAATGATGGTATTGACAGGTGAGTTATTTTTACATCGAGCTTAATTATGTCAAATCTCAGCACACAAGTGTGCAGCAGAAAGGGTAGCATTCCCATTTGTTACTAATAAGATATGATTGTTATTTTTCTTCTGCACTATTCACATGTAATGAAAAATGACCCAAGCTCACATACATTATATGCCAATTAAAACCCTTTCATTTTTGTTGTCATGGCATACTGGGTATGAAAATCTCTAAAAAAAACAAAAAGCCATGAGACGGCCCCATCTCTCAGCACCTCATGGTGACGCAAGTTTAAAGCCTTAAGGAAACAATGACCGAGTTTGCCCATCTGCACGGAGTCAATTCTGTACATTTTTCTTGCTCAGAGTGTTACATATATAAAGCTCCTCACCTGAATCCCTGAGGTCCTGTTTTTCTCTCACAGACATATTCTTCTTGTAGGCAGAAGTCAAAGCTGTATACAGAGCTACAAAATGGTTCTTCCTAATTTATGTGCCCAATAAAACAAACTTGTCCAAGAGGGAATAACTTCAGTCTCAAAACAAAAAGATCAGATCGTGCTGCTCCTGCTTCCAAAGCAGCATCAGCAGCTGAAATCAGTGGGCCTACTAGGAGAAAAGTGTATTAGCTCAGCTAACAAAGTCTCCCAAATAGAAGCCAATCAGTCTACAATAAAAGTGGGGTTTTTGAAGTCTATCTTCAGTGTTCACAAAATATTATGGTTACTGTAGAACATTTTAACTTCAAAGCCACTGAAAACCCTGGAAATGAAAACCTAAGATGACCCCATTCATACCATCTATTACCCCTTCACCGAAATTTGCCCCTGCAACACCTTCCTCCTAAATCTCTGCTGTGCTGTCTCCTTGCACTTTGAATAGTTGTTCTTTAACAGTTTAAAAAGTAATGCTACATCTTTAATAAGGACTAAAGGCTTGCTAAAGTATGGTTAGAACATTTCAGGGGAGTATAGGGTTTCCGCAGATCAATTTATTAATGTAGGTGTCTGACACACTGAGTAAAATGTATAATTCAGAACAGGGAGCTGAATTTCCTACACCTGTCTCTCAAGAGAGTGCCAAAACTATGGGGTTATTGGATATTTGCAGGAGGGCTACTTTGTTGGGTTTTTTTTTGTTTTGTTTTGGTTTGGTTTTTTGTGGGGTTTATTTGGTTGTTATTGTTGTTTTTTAAACTGGGGGTATTTACCCAAATTTTAAGGGGATGCCAAAGCAAACGGTGTTTGTGTGGCCATGATGCAATTCCCCACAAACCTCCACAGCTTAACTGTGCACCCCCAGAAGTCCCCAGAAGTGTCATGGTGCAGGTGGCTGGGCCAGGGTTCCTGATGCACCACAGCATGGGAGAAGGCTGCCTGGTGAGCCACTGAAAAATGCACATGGTAGCAAGGTCTTTGCAAATGTCCCAGTGGGGAGAGCTTCAGTTGGACCCGACTATCGGCCACATGACACTGATCCATCAGAAATCAACCTTCATCCATGCTGGTGTTCCTGAGGCTACTTGCCTCTTAGTCACATCTAACTTTAATTAGCCTAACCTAACATCTAGCATGTTTTTCCTAAGAAAGTTTCCTCTTTTGCTGGGGATCAGGCCAGTTTCACAGGAGCAGTGCAACAATAGACTCAGTGCTCCATGGAAACCACAGAATGTGGCAGCATCCTTGCTACAACCAGAGTCTGGGAAGAGTGAGATGCCTCAAAACTGAGATCCTCAGAATGCCTTGGCCATGACCCTGGCAGGGCTTAGGAATCTGGCAAGGCTTTGCCATCCAGTCCTCCAGACTTCCCCAAAAATTCAACCTACAGAACTCTTCCTACCACTCTTCATATCCTTGCACTTAATAACCCTGTCATCTATGGGGCAACACAAGGCCAAATGCCTCTGCCTTCCAGCATCCTTCTTTCTTTGAGCAAAGAAGTAGAAATTTTCCCTCTAAGTGGCTGGGGGCAGAATGGGTGGCCATAGAGAGGAAACAATTCAGGGCCTCTGGTTGGGCAGCATGGCTACAGGGGCTCTCTCGCAGAATTTGTCCAGCTCCCTCCTCTTGAAGCTTTTCTGCTTTGCATGAGACAGTTTTTTTCTGGTTTTCACTCAGACACATGACTCCCAAACCTAGTGACTGGGGCACCACCTGGGACAGGGTTTGGAAACTAGGCTTCAGTTCTTACTCTGAACAAAATTTAAATATCTTATATTGAGTGTTTCCCAGAGCCCACACCTCCATACACCCTGTCAAGTACCCTAGCACTATTCTTCTGCTGCTCTCCAAATAGTCACTTATGCCTGGAAAAATGTAACCGCTGAAAAACAAGAGGGATGGACAGACAGACACCTCTTTTAGAACACACAAGAGGTGGGGCTGGGGGCACTGTTGTGAGTGAAACAGCTAAATTCTCCCCAGGCTGAGAAGCAGATCAAGTCCAGATCTCCCACACGAGCTCACTAAGCATGGACTAAATATAACAGTGTGACCATTCTCATAGGGAGAACTTAATGTGTGGTGTGTGTGTCTGTTCATCCAGCACAGACCAATCCAGGTAAAGCATGTCCAGAAGCACATGTTCAAGCATGCAAGGAACTCGGTGGATGCAAACGTGGGTGTTAAGGTATGTAGGTACCTCTGGGGTGAAGAGGCAGGCGAGCAAGGTTTCTTAGGAACTAAATTTTATACTTAGCGTGTGAAGTGACTTGTCTGCTAGGCATCCAAGTTCCTCCTTAGGATTAAGTCCATGGAGATGACCTAACAGAAAGTACCTGCTTCTCACCGCAGTGCTCCCAAATCAAAGATTCAGAGAGTGCCTGCTATTTGACACACTTTTCACACACCCACCACTAATTGCTCTTCTGTGGAAAAGTGTTTCATCTATTTATACAAAAAAGAGTGAAAACTCCAGATGAAAAATATTGCAAAGTTAAACAGTACTGCTTATGAGTTTTCATCTGTTCTGCAAAAATAGACATGTCTATGAAGCTAAGAAAAGGTGTGTTTGCACCACTTGCTAAATTAATCCAGCTAGCATCAGTAATGATAGGGAAAATACCACAGACAGCAGCTTTGCTTCTGTATGTATTTCAGGGAGCTTGAGCTTTTAGCAATGCCTCTGAACTCAGCTTTGCAAGAGGAAAAGCAGATGTCTTTCTCTTCCACTCATTTTGATTAAACTAATACAGTTTGGGCAGCTTGTGCAGAAACTGCACCTTTAAGTTTTAGTCCAGGCACAGGCAACAGCAGATAAAAGTACAACAACAGTTTGTTAAAAGAAAAAGCAAAAGCACCCACAACATCAGGACTAAGGGATCATCTCAAATCTTTCCACTCGAGTTTTTCTGCTAAACTTGTTTTAAAAGGGATGATCAGAAAGTCCTGAAGGAAGAAAACAAATCCAGAAACATGCTTCCCTCTCATTTTCTTTGCTTGTGTGTTTTAGAATTCCAGAAGAAAAAGCCATGCACACACAATAAAAATTACTTTAGCTGCTAAACACATGTATCATTCTACTGCTTTTGTCTTATGTTTGTCACATGTATTTTAAGAAATAACTTTGTGATTCTTCTTATGTGCATCTCTGAAATTCTCCAGGGATACTTGTATATTTAGGAAGATCTTACTGAATTAATAAGCCAGAGCACTTTGGTAAAGGCTTTAAAATAATGTGAGAGGTACAACCAAGGCTGTGCTATGGATGAGCAACATGTGGAGCTGAGATTGACTACAATGTTTTGCTGAAGGCAAGCACTCCGTTCCAAAGCAGACAGCGTCTCTATCAGCTGTAAACCCATCACTTTGCAGTCGCAGACTCTTACAGTGATGCCGTACAAAGCCTTTTGAGCCGCTACAAACCACAAGAAGTTCAAAACCTGACTCATGTCTAGAACTTCGACTCACTCGCTGTTGCTGGCTTAGTCATTGCCAGCAGTCCTACATGCATCTGCTAATCCTGCGGTATCCTCAGCACCGTTCCCTCCTGTGGGAAAGCCCTGGTTAGTCAGCCTCGCAGAAAGGTAGAGTATTGCTGTATTTCTCTTACCGTTGTGCTGCTTTGTTCTTCTTGCATTCCCATCTTAATGACCGTGCGAGCTGTTGGCCTTCCACACTTTCTTTGTGCCTATGTAAATTCAGTGTTTGATGCTGAAGAGGCGGAGACGATTTCTAAGTTAAGGGGCAGGTGTGAGTGAAAGGAGCAACCCAACAGCCAAACTATTTGAAAAAGAAACCTTTAATGTCTCATCAGTTCAGCACTGGTTAAAAAAAAAAAAAAAAAAGAAAAAAAAAAGCCTTCATAACTTGTCTTGAAAACTGGAAAAACAGGGTGTCTAGCCATAATTTAAGACATTAATAACAAGAAGATATTGCAGTTCCCTGACATATTTTGACTTTTGCACAGCAAAATGCTATCCTAAAAACGAAGTCTGATTATTAAAAGGTGAAACACTGTCAGTGACAAAGAAATTACAGATAGGTTTAGCCCAGGCTAAATTTTAGAGCACACCTGAAAAAATGCTTCTTTCCCTTTCTTGAACGGACATACTGACAAGTACTTTGGCATGACCAAAAACTTTTTAATGTAACAACTTTACAGGACTGGCCATAGTCTTAAGAGGTATTCAGTGGCTATCATGAGCAACCCTGAAACTGCAGCCTCGGCACGTGACAGACACCCTGATTAACAAACTAAGTTTCAACTAGAAGTGTTTTTCACCCGCAAGCGATGAATATCCACTCTTTCACTCTGGAGATCTCCTTTCCAGCACAGAAAACACAGCAAAGCAAGAACAAACACACCTTGTCATATAGGAACAGAGCACGAGGCACCTAAATTCCAGCAATTTTTTTTTAATTTACCTGGTCCAGAAAAGCCTTTCAAACATGAAGTTAAACCTTAAGAACATGAGTAGCTTACTCACCTTGTGTGGGACAATTTGACTATTTGAAGTTGTGTGTGTGCTTATAAGCTCCACCATTGTAAGTCACGATTGACAGAAAACAGGCATATACAGCCTCCTCTGCACAAGCATCTTTACAGTCATCATGGAAGTCTCAACAGGAAACCAAAAGTCAAATTTCCAATTGGATTTCTTCCTCCTGCTGAAATAATCAATGTTCTATATGGTTGCCTCATCTAGTAAATTTTTCTGAAGCCAGTAGATAGATGGGCAAATGCAAGCATCCTGCTCCTTGCGCCTTCAAAGCTATCACATAAAGATAACAGTGTTTTCTTTTAATCTTTTTTTTCATTACTGAATATTATGCTTACAACAATCCTGCTTTGCTACAGATGGTTTCCTGTTGTTTCTGCCAAATGTGAAATAGCTATAAAACTTGAAAAGGTTCTGATGCTGTCACTGCATGAAAAATTGCATCTGCAAGGGAGAATTAAATATGAGCCTTAGCCTTTAATTGCTTTAATCTTACTAAGTAAGTGAACTTCTCTACTCCCACCCCCAACTCAAAGCTTCCGATAACATGACCTGAAGGGAAAAATGTAGCTATATATTTTAGTCAGGTATAAAGCCTTCATTAACAAAAACAAAAAAAGAGGAAGGGGAAGTAGATAATTCTCACGTCCAGACCAACCAAACAGCCACCAACTCCAGCTAACAAGAGCAGTGCCTTTGGCTCAGTTTCATAAAATATGTAAAGTCATTTCTGTTAGAAGACAGTCAAGTTCCTGTTTTCAGTGCTATAATAAGGAAATCTGTCACCTTAGTAGACAAATTACTAGAAAATGGCTTGTGTAATCCCAAGGGGACAGAGTCCTTGCTCCTTGCATGGGCAAACCCCAGTGAACTCAGTGACAGCTTTACTTGAATGCAAAAGGAGTGTTAAGAAGTACTTAAAAGAAAAATTGAATTTTATACACATGATGAAGAAAACTCTTGAGGCTCTGATGCTCTCTGTAGGCACAGATTCAGTGTTGTATGGGAGAAAGGCTAGGGAAAAGGTATTTTACCAGCAAAGGCATGGGACAGGCGCATCACTTACAAGTGACACATCAATGAACAAGCAAGCTTCACAGGCTCTCTCAAATTTCTGTCAGTATATGACTGGCACTACATCAACATACTCATTTTCTAGAAAAAAAACCCAAATCAGTGAGCATTTAACCACATCCTTTTACCAACAAGGTAAGGCTGTGCTCATTGCCATGGATCTGCCTGTACAAGCAAGGGGGGTAGAGGCAAAGAGAGTAAATATGAGAAATTGCTCTGTCATTTTGAGTACATTTGTCTGTCTGTTGCCTTACATAGAAGGTCTGATATCTTAGGGCTCTGCAGCACAAGAAGCAGTGCTCTGTATTACACTGGAAAGTTGGCAAGCACCCATTTCTGCAGGAAGAAGGCATTTAATTGTAATCTCACCCAACCAAGACATCAGACATCAACTTTCCAGCTGCTCAGATCTCTATTGTTCATTGTAGGGGATGGATCCAATAGTCTTTTGCTACAAGAAGAGATTTGTTCTTGCTTGGAAAGAGAAGTTGGTGGGATTTTAGTTTCTTTCAGCTTGTACTGCCTTTCCCTTCTCTGGAGGCTGGAATTCAAAAGCTAAGGTAGAGGTGACATTGTGGGCAGGAGTGAGTGGAAAATGTGTGCACTCATCAAACTTCAACCAGATGTCTCATCTACATGTGGAGGTGCCTCTCCCATGTGCTGTATCCCCAAGGGCACCACTCACTGCCTCCTCAAAGTGCTCCTGGTGTTTCCCCATGCAGAGGTACTTGCAGCAGAGATATGTTTGTTTGTTTAGTCTGACTGCCACCAAAGCTAAATTAGAAACAACCTTATGCAAGCTGTGGGAGACCTGCATCTCACAGCTATGGACAAACCTCTGTAGATCAGCCCAGCTGTGGCTCCTGGTTCATTGTAGAGATATCCAGGTTGGGGAGAGCAGGGGTGCAGGGGTTGCTTGGCACCTGTGGGGCTGACATGTTGGACCTGCTGCTTTCTCTAAGTGACCCTGCAGGGTGCCTGGCTTTCTTGTCTGTGAAAACCACTGACTGATCACTTGGGCCACAAAAGTATTCACACACAAGCACCTTTCATTTCTCTTTTGTGGTGTAGCCTGCATACATGGGGACCTCGGATGAAAATCAGAAATGGACATGCAGGTTGGATATCTGCTGACATTACTGGAGAGTATCCTGTGGACTTTATTGGGAAGCATATCCAGCCCCTATGTGCTCATTTTATCTTTTTTTAAAATTATTATTATTATTATTACCAATTTTATCATTTGGTCACCAGCTGAATTATTTGCACCTTTCACATCCAATTAAATACCACAAAGTGCTAGCGGTGAATTTTTCTTACAAATGGTTAGAAACCATGATAGAAAACATAACCCTGCCACATCAGAGACGTTCTTCATATACCGTACAATATTTGCATCTAGGTTTCCTCGTTGCTAGCCAGTGCCATCTGTTATCTGTTTTGGTCTGCTTATGAGAAATGGCAATGTTTGAAAATTGAGAGCAAGAAAAGAACAATGGCTTTTTCCTTTGTATTTTATGTCCCAAAGAAACCAACTGGATCTACACATGCACAGAAAAATATACCCCTCCAACTGGCAATATATTAGCACATGCCTTTTTGTATGGAAAATTTAAAGAGACAAGACTCATCATGGGGAAGTATTTGAATGTAATAAAATAAATCTGTGCCCCACAATGCCTGGATACTCAGTTCTGCTTTTGTCTCTCTTGGAGGGTGCTGACATTCAGACTTGGTGATGGAAATAAACTGTGACAGCTGAGATAGTTACTGCCCTCAGCTGCACGCTCTGCCCCTCTTTTGGAAATTATTGACCTCCTGCAGCCGGCACAACTGAATGCTTTGTGAAACCAGCTTCAGACTGCCAGGCTTCATGTCAGTCTCAGCTTAGGCAGATCTGCCAGCCCATAAACTTCCGTGGGCTGGAGGTGAGCCCACAAGCCATTGAACCATGCCTGCTGTGCAGGTGGAAAAACTCAGAAAGGGGTGGCCAATTGAAGGTGATGCTGCTTTGCTTGCTCCCCTGTCACGGGCCACTGGGTGGGTGGCAGCCAACAGATCATTCTTTCCTATTTGTGGAAATACAAACATGTCTAACTTGGCGGACCCATCAGCAGCAGCTACCCACCAAGAGGAGAAATGGCAAAATCTTAAGTGACAAAAAGAGAACATGTCCTGAGCCTTTTCTCTTTTGTTGACTTGAATAGGAAGAGAAATGTTAGTTTTGGATGGTCATTTCAAGCTCCTCATTGTTAAAATTGGCAAATTGAAGTCTCCCATGTCTAAACATGCTGTCTATTTCATAGTTGCTAACTAGAGCAGTCTATAAACCAGCACTGGGTATTTTAGTAGATTCTGCCTGTTTTAGCCTTTGATATCATCTGTTCATCATATTTTTGCAGTCCTAGTGTTTCTCCTCCAAAATGTGTGATCTGGATGCATAGGGTCTTTTAGTCTTCCTCTTTCAAATGACAGAAGTCAATTTATAGAAAACCTCAATTTATCAGCTATTACTGTACAGATGTCTTTCCCTCCCTGGTCCATTTCCCAAGCAGCGGAGTATGCATACAGTTGTGAAAGAAAAATGGAGCACGTCAGAGGAATGCATCCTTCTAGCCTGGATAATTATAAATATCTAGTCCTGAACTATTAAAACGATTCTTGCTTAAAATGAAATGAAAAATCCTGACAGTCAATCTGCAAATAATTGTATGCCGCTTAACTGGCACTTCAGTAGTTTTTATTTATGATATATCCAAAGGAAGAGATGGATGCACTGTCACAATTAAAAGCTCTCTCAGTACTTGGCCAGATGTTTCTGCTTTGGTCCCCAGCCTGTTGCATTGCTGAACAGAGGATAAATGCTGATCTTCATACACAACACAGCCTCCAGGGGATATGGGGAAAGCAGTGAATCTTTCCAGGGTTCCTTTTCACCAAAGAGCTGTCTTGGGCTTGGATGCAGCCAAGTTTTGCAGCACCATGTCCTGGATGTGAAGCCTAATGAATCAGAGGCTCATTAACACAATCTACAAGTCATGTACAGCCATCAGCACTTGGAGAGTGGAGACAAAGACATCGAGAAACTGGAGCTCATATATCTTTCTATGCCAGGCTCCAATAGGAAGATTGTTGGAAAGAGTTGGTTGCTGGAGGTTAGCAACTAGGTTGATCTTGGCCCTTAAGATCAAAAGGGTCTCAGGTCTATCAGCATTTCAAGATGCCACAAGCATAGTCAAGCTAAATGTTACAAACTCTTTTGCTTTTCCTCCCCAGTTTCCCAGTAGCCATTGACTGTAGCTAAGTAACATTCTCAAAACACAGTTTACCTTGCATATGTTTATTATCAGATAGTCAGGTCAGAGACCCTCCTAGTCTCCTGTGCACACATCAGGTGAAGGTCAGCTGAGATACCAGCAACTGCTGGAGAGGTTTCTTGTGGGACGGGGAATGGGGCAACATCAACCTCCTTAAAAAGTCTTTCTGTCATAAAACTGACACAGAGCTCTGGCAGTCCCTTCTGCCACATAAAATCTTAGCAGCCTTCCCCTCCCAAAAAGAATAAATACCAGAAACTCTACAAAATCTACCTGGAACTTTGCTATTGATTGGCAACATGGCAATGTAAAACCTGTTGCTAAATTCCTGGCAGCTGATTCACCTCAAACACTGTGGCTTAACTTCACAGAATGCCACCTCTGACAGTCCGAAAAACAGCACTTTCTAGTGTCAGATCAGAAGGATGTGGCTCTGACTTCATCTCTGCAGAGATTTGAAAATCCACTGGCAAAGTAACTTCTTCAAAAGACAATAGTAGATAATGCTTTTAAGTAGTCTTTGTTTATCTTTTATTCTTTTGTTTCTAGTGGACTCCTAAATTTGTAAAGAACTTCATCTCTACTTTTGTTCCGATTTCCCCAGTGGGAAGAAACTGAAAAATCCGATCTATGTCAAGTCAGAAGAAATGTGTGCAAAGCCAACATGGTTCAGGAAACAGTGTTTCATCACTGAATGTTGCCACAGAGCCAGCAAGAGCTGGACACAGCACCCTGGTGGGAGTTCTGCCATCGACTGCATGGGCTCAGGATCTCAGTTCATTTGTTACAGAATTGGATGAGTGATAAATCAACCAGAAGAACAACAAGTTACTTGGCCTCCAAATAATATTTGGATATTCTAGTCTTCTGCTATATGAAGTCAGGTTCTTAGTTTTCTGGGAACAGTATAGTCGAACATTTTGTCCACACAGTGACCTTCAGCACAGGCCAATTATACTTGCCAAGGTGGACAGTCTTACATATCACAATTCCATCCTTGCTCAGTAATATCTAATTCTTTACAGGGTGTACGCTCTTGGAATATATGTGTCAAGAGAGTGTCTCGGTTTTTGTAAATAACTCCCTGCCCTAATGACACACTGGCCAAAATTTTTCTACATTATTAGGAAAGAAGGGTTTTCCCCAATGAGAGCTGCCTCTTATAGGGGCTGTTGGGTAAAAAGGGGCACCTGTTATCTTCTATTGCATCATAAAAAATATACTGAGTCTTGAGGGTCAGGAGGGCACCAGAAGGCAGTAAAGGCCTGGTTTCAGAATAACCAGAAGGAGAAATGAGGTACCTCTTATAGGAGTAAATATAAAGGCTGATCTACACTCAGCTCCTCACCAGTGACTCATGTAAGGTGGGGCCATACTGGCACCTCTCTGGTTATTCCGCTATAGGCACTAGCTCTCATTGCAATTTATCTACTCTTTAGCCAAAAAGAGAGGTAGCATAGATATGATCTGAGACCCAGTTCCATACTAGCACAGGTAAAGGAAGCAACTATGTTGAGGGTGTTAGAGGGGAATTCCTCCACTGATGACAACATGAGAAAAACATTATCTTAATATTAATCTAATCTTCAAAAGCTTATGCTGCTATTTTTTGAAAACTGAGACTTGGACCTAGCATAGCTATATGGGTTCAGTTAGAAACTGTAGACTCTGTTAAAACATTCCAGTCCTCCAAGAAATGTCACCTTTACACATAAAATTGAAATGTTTCATGTGAAGCCATTTTCAGAGGAATTCTAAACACCTCCATGGTAAAACTGCATTCAGTTCAACATTTTCAGTGAGATGATTTCCATGGCATACAATTCAGTATGATGCCTTGAAAATGAACATCACACGATCCAATGTGAAAAATTAAAGCATCACATGTTTTCCATCTAGCTGCAATAGAGAAAAAGCAGCCTATTTATGCCAGCGGTTTTCTGTAAAAGCTATCTATCTACTAAGGAAAAAAAAGCCTGCTGGCTTTTTCTGGGCACATTCTCATCTGAGCTCTTTGTTGTGGCCAGACTACATTATTGCAAACAGCAACACAGCTATGCTGTACCCTACAAACCAGAAATGCTGGGCCAAGCTCTGGTAACAGTTTCACTTTCATCAGTCATGCCCGGACGGATTTTGCTCACAGAAGCTTACCTGAAGGTGAAATTGTTTGCACTGAGTGGTGTGGAGCCAAACAGGTTGCTGCTGAATATATTTCCTTTATTTGACTGTTCTTGTCTTTTTTTAATTTCAAAATTAATTTCTTTTCGGTGTTGCTCTGTAATAGAGGGTGCCTAAACTTTCTTTTCTTTTCACTTTCTACGTCTTAGAGATTTCCAAGAGAGAACAAAGGACTGAATAATCCTGATCGTAGGTGTGTGGTTTGACCCTACTTTTCACTATCACATTAATTTCCTTTTAAAATTTGTGATCTCCCATGAGTTTTCTTACAGAGCTGCCAGAGATTTCCACCACTTGCCCAAAACATTTCAAGATTTATCATTCAAAACTGCAGTGTACAACCTCATCTACTATCTCTGCTGTAGAGGAGTGCCAGAAGTAGCCATCAGCCTCATCTATTCAAAGGAACAGTAGCCAGAGGTGTGAAAGCTTTCCTTGTAGCTTGAGGCATATAAAGAGGTTTGGGGTGGTACCCCAAGGAGGCAGTGATCACTAAGCTCCTTGGCATTGTACTTTTGATGAGGATCTCACTTGTCATCCCATGGAGACAGATCCCAAGTGCCATCCAGTGCCCCTTCATATAATATCTAAAGCTCCAAGGGTTGAAAAAATTAAAGCACCTTTTCTCTCAGGCTTACAAGTGCCTTGCTCCACAGTCTCAGTGCTGTAACCGTGGCAGCAGTAGCTAAAAACACCACACTCAGTACCAATGACAATCTTTGATAGTCATGCAAGGCTCACACAGGCCACTTCACTGTTGGAGCAGGTTTTGCAGTCCCGGCTGAGCTCTCTGCTCCCCCAGATGTAGCTGAGCAGAATATTTCAAAGCTACTTTGGCACCATGCATGACCACAGTGTACTGTGCTTGGAGCAGGTATACAATGCCACTGCTGGCCAGGTACTCCTCAGTGTGGGCAGCAGCCTGCTTTCCTCTCTGGACCTCAGTCCCACGGTACCCTTTTCCAACAAGATTGTGGAAGCAGGGAAAATAAAAACTGACGTGCTACAAACATGTATTCGCATGCATTTGAAGTCAGCCACAACACTACCAATGCTGTGATATCTTACAGAGTTGGTTCTGATTTCAAAAGTATAGTAGCACTGTAAAAAGTATTGGCAAATGAGCTCGCAGTGTTAACACAAAACCCAAAACAGCAGTTCCACTATCCACTGGAGAAATATGTACTTCTACTGCAACAAAAAACCCCCACTAGATCCTCTAGAGTTTGGGAACTGGTCAGAACATCAGTACTTCTAATAATAATAAAGTCTACAACACATTCTATGTGAAGAAACTTTAACTTCTAATGAAAGAGAGCGACAGAACCTGTTACTTTCTAGCACTCACAGAAAAAGGCGCCGCTGTTTAGTCCAACGCCAGGAACAGAGAAACCCACTGAATGGTGAGACCTCGTTCAAACGAAACCCAAACCCAACACAATTTCCAGAGACAGCCCTCAGTGACATCCCCATGACAGAGTGGTTCCCGTACCAGAGCCACGCTGCCTCTGGGGAGAAGCAGCAGACATGCTCGACGTGAGCCTACCTTGTGCGATGGGATCGCCCCGTCCGGAGCCCGGAGCAGAGCTCCTCCGGCGGGCACAGGGCGCGGGGTGCCCGCCTGGTCGGGCTCTCACAGGTGCCGAGGCTCGGGCACAGCCAGCTCGCGTCTCCTCCGCCCGCAGAGCCTGTCATTAATGTCCCCACGTGGGTCCCAGGGAGCCCAAACGCCCCGGAGCCGTCAGCCGACGGCCCCGCGCTCCCTTCGCAGGCTCGGAGGGGCTCCCGACAACTTCTCCTTCCCCTCGCCTTCTTCGTCGAAGTTTGGCAGAGCCGCGGGCGCTGGAGCGGGCTCCGCTCTCTGCCGAAACTCGCCTGCCCCACCTAGAGGAGCAGCGCAGGATGAGGAGTCCCGCATCCATGCCCGCTACCGCCGAGCTCGGATTTTGCCGGTGAGCAGGGAGTGGAGGTTTTATCTGGTTTGGCTGGGAGAAGGGGAGACAGACTCTGGGGCACCGAGCAGGGAAATGCTTCTAGGGAGCTCCTGGGAGTAGAAGGAACGAAGGTGAAATTTGATGGTTGAACTGGTTCCGTTCAGCAAATGTTGGTATGGCAAAATCAAACTATGCTGCACAAATACCTTGATTTTCAGGTAATTTGGGGTGGCTGCTCTGAAGCCTGCCTCGGTTTCCTTCTCTTAAGATGCATGTTTGGAGACCCGCTGGACTTGGCACCAGACTCTATCAGGGAGGAACAGCATGGGAGACATCAAGAATCACTGGGTCCCCAGGAGCACACACAACTCCCTGTTGCTTTTAGCAAATTCTAAAGGAATAACTTAAATGTTTTTCAAGTTGAAAATGTCATAGCTTTCTGAACTACTAGATCTTTTCTTCCCAAGAAAAACTGGAATATTCTTATACTGTTGTGCTTTCTAAATGTTGCAAATTCTGATTATCGGCTAACTGTGCTGGAAGGTACTGCGACTATTTCTGTGAGGACAGTGTTCCTTAAAATCGGAAAATGTGAAGTAATCTACTGAGATAGCATTATTTATCACTGAAGCAAAAATAAATGAAATGCAAAGAAAACCCAGCACACCTGCAAACAGCTTGAGAGTAGCTATAGCATTTAACTCAGAGTAATAAAGGAGAAACATATCAACACTACAACTCCTTTTGTGAGCATCCAATATGTAGTATGAAAACCTGATACTGCTTGATCAGTAGAAAATATTTCTCAAAGGAGACCTTTCAGCCTTTTTGGGATACAAGATTCATAAAATCTATATTCTGGTTTATGCTGTTCTTGTAACTCCACAGCTGACCTGACTGTCACCATCCCATTGGGCAAAGGCATGCTTTGGTTGTTATCTAACACATACCAAACTCAGTGTTATGAATCAACAGTAAAATATAATTGGACGTTTTTTCATTTTGTTAAGAAGCATATCCAATTCAGTGGTTCCAGTTGTCAAAACCTGGCCATGGGCTACACAGCAAGTTGCTTCCTTCTTGCCTGCAGAGAAGAAAAGATTATGGCTGATATCACTACAACACAGATCAAACATGGCTAAGCCTGGCTGACCTTCCGTAGGGGCTGCTTCCCTTAGCAGCAGGTGAATTGTTCCTGAGCTTAGTTCCCCTCTGAAACGAGGTTATGAGAGAGAAAGGGATAAAGGTGGAAATACCAGAAAAGTGATGGAATAGACCAGGAATGAGATTGCTTCCCTATAGCCCACAGGATGCATCCATTCCTGAAAAGAGATAAAGGCAGTAGGACCATGAAAGACAGAAGAAAGTGTGTAGCAGGAGGCAGAAGGAGAACAATAGCTGTTTATCCCTATTGCCTGTGGAAGCAAGGCTCACACAATGAGCATCTGAATCTACTGGCCAATAAAGATACATTCTTAGAAGTCTCTAACAATAAGCAGCTGGCTATACACAGTCATCCCCAGTTTATTGCCCAGATTTGGGGAAAGCACAATGTGAACTCACCTACGAGAAAACAACAAATCCATGCAGAGAAAGACCTCACACATTCTCCAGCCACCCAAAAAGCATACATCTTCTTAGACCACACAAGTCAGTCAACCCACAGAACACAAATCTGTAGGAAATCAGGATTCATTAGTTCCAGTACTTCTGGAGCAAGATGTTTTTCTGAGGATGGTTTATCGTCATGTTTGAGAGGCACTGGAGGATTTTATATCTTTGGCCTAAATTAGGTTAATTTTCATTATTCTGTTTCTCACAGTCTTCAGAGCATCTAGGCCATGCCTAGGGGAAAATCACAATGCAATAGCACTGCTCAAGGTCCTGCCTCTGAGTGAACTCACGGTTTGCACAAGAAGTCCACATCCTACCAGGGGTGGCAGCTGGCCCAGAGAAGCTGCTCGGCAGGGATGCTGACTGTGTGCCCTTTGCAGTGGCAAAGAGCTGTGTGAAAAAGAGGAGCTCATATTTTGCTGGCCCAGTGACAGCAGAAAAGTAAGTATGAAAGAAGAGTTACCTTTGCCAAAGAGCCTCCAAAGTAAGAGTGTTTTTTAAAGCTGTTACATTGATGCCTGGCATGTGGTAACAAGCTGAAAGGCTGTTACCCCTTTCAGCCCCTATGACATCCATGTATGTCTACCCACCCTATCTAACATATGGGAAATTCCTGCCCTGAGCACCCAGCCGGAATGAGGTGACATACAAGCTTAAGTGCCAAAACAAGTATACACAGCCACAAGAAGGGAAAGGAGGAGTGGGCCATGATAGATCACTTATGGACTCAGCCATCTGGACTTGTGAGGCTTCTTACTGCTTACTGTTTCTATCAGAATGGAGTGCTCTATGGCACACGAATACCTGTTATCACATAATCATCCTTCCACCCTACCTTCAGTCAGGTCAGAGGCAGCCCAAGGGCAGAGTATGTCACTGCAATATTCCTTAGGTTTGTCCAAAGGGCCTGTATCTTCCCTAAAGTCATGGGAGAGGTAGAATGACATGAAAAGTGCCTGTACTACATGCCTAAAATGGGGCAGTGGGTTAGCCTGGTGTGTGTTCTTGCTGCTATCATCAACTAAGTGACACTAACGGGACTCTCCCTTTTGCATTTTGTGTTGTCTTTTCTGCAGGGGTTGTTATTCCCCTGCCTCTCTGTGACATGGGACACTTGTATCCAGAGATGGTGACATGAGGTGAAGGAGAGAGGTCTTTGGAGATCCTTCTCCTTTTGTGTTGGAAAATCATCTGGTTTATATCTAAAGTTGAGCTGTCTAAAGACCTCTATTGTCTCTCAGAAGTAGTGATGTTCATTTTGTTACAAAACTAAGGTCTAAGAGAGAAAAGTACTGTAAGAAGGAAGAGTGAAATAATTGAGCATAACCCTCTAGGAATGAAAAGGCAACACTTCTGGGAATGTGCTTGAGAAGTGACCCCTTTCCCAGAGCTTATATTTGTTTCCAAAAATACAAAATTACAAGCGCACGCCTGCAAAGGGCTTCCATCTCCCATTAGCATCCCGCCTACTTCAAAAGCCAGACTCTGATGTTAACCTGATAACTGCACATGAGCGTGCTCATCCATGGCTTCTAACCCTCTTTCTTCCCTTCATAACCCATCTGGTCTCCTCAGTCAGGCTTTTTGCAACACCTACCACTTCTCTCAGCCCTTCTCCCACAACACTTTATACCTCCATGTGGTTGTCCTTCAGTGGTTCTCTCCTGTCCAAGAACCACACACAGCACTCCTTTCAGCTGCTGCATTTTTTATTAGGCCAGAGAAAGCACACGTGGGTGCTGCTTTGTGTAGAGACTAGTTTGATAAAGGTTTTCTACAGCCAGAAAGGTTTGATTTATTTCAAATGATATCTCTCAGTGATTTTTCAGATTTTCCTGACTCACTTCTTCAGCTGACTCGTTGCAAGCCCCCAGACTCACATGTCTGGGAACTGACGTTGATTACCAAGTCACAAAATCCTATGTAGCATTTGGAGATCTTCTTCCAAATCATTAGGCACGTTGTCCCAGGCTAGCCCATTTAAACATATGTCTGATTTTCAGAATTATGTCTTTCACAAGGGAAGGCAGTAAAATCTGAAAATTACAGAGCAATTAGCTTAGCTCAAACACCTACAGTAACAATATTCTTGTGTTTTCAATATATATTTGAAATAATTAACAACATATTTCTGTGTCTTCTAGAACATGTGTAATTAATAAAGGTATTAATCATGACTCCCTTCCTAGAAGGAAGAACTTATGACAACTACTGCAGAAGTAGTTAAAACAAAATTAAATGAAACTACCCTCTCCCTTGCTGCTGAGAGGGAACACCTTATTTCTTTTATGGTATTTTCTGCCCAGTCTTTCAAAAACTCAGGCAGGCTTTGAAGAACACAGGAGGATGGATCCAAGCACAAACCTTCTTCAAATATCTGGAAAGACAAAGGAAGAGAGGAAGCTAGGAAAGAGTTAAACTGAAGGTCCAGGAGCAAATGGAGTACAGGACACTTGAGATACACTGTTGTATCAAAAGTACTCTTAAGAGGTCTCTCCATGCATTACAAATGTTAATGGGAGTTTTGCTATTGATTTAACAAAAAGAATGGATGCTAGGACAGTCAGTAGCTCAAATTCTTGATCTAGACTGGATACAATATTTTAAACCACAGATCAGTGAATACTTATAGTGTTATATTTCAATTTGGATTTGTAACTTCATTCTCTGCAGCATTTTTGTTCGCCTGTACTACTCTGCATTTCTCACTTTTGCATATATGCTGACCTTATCTACATTTCTGTAGTTACTGTTGTAAAACTATTTGCTTTATCAAAGTCTTTCTATATAGTTTCACTTAGCTTTCTTCCTAGATGTATATTCTCCAGATAAGATATTTGTCACACTGTTGGTTTCTTTTTCTTACCCTATTTTTATTTATTTTTATTTTTATAAAACTTTGTTACATTTTGTGAGGTATTACTTGGAGAGGAGAGAGAACTATGGTATTAAGAACATTAATCTCTGACACTTCTGGATTTGTTATTTATTTGTTATTTGTTTGGAACACCAAACTTTTGCAGTACTAGGAGAGATTTCTTCCATCTTCAATGTCCTTGCCTCTCTTATTTAATTTCAGATTTTTCTCTCCTGAAATCATCCAGCACAGAAGATGGCAGTGTCAGATGGTTTCTTTTCCACCCTAAACTTTAAGGGGTCCCTTAGGATGAGCCCTCAGGCACATGGTGTGACTCTTGGGGATGGTCCTGTCCAGAGTTAGGAGCTGGACTCAATGATCCTTGTGGGTCCCTTCCAACTCAGCATATTCTGTGATATATTCAATGTAAGTTATCCATACTTACACCCATGATAATGTTCTGTCCAAAATCAATAAGAGAATGTGAGATGACCTTGTATTTATCTATCTTTTGAAAACAGTCCCATTTTGTCTGTGTGTCTATCTTTGGTATTAAATTGTTAGAGACAATAACAGTACTGAAAAGTCAGACTACAGGTTCCTTAGGCACAGAAGAAAGGGAAGAATTTTGCCTACAGTAATATTTACCAAAGGCTTCCATTAGGAAACCTTAACATAATCCAGATTTTGACTTAAGGATTTAAATTTTGGAGAATGTAACATTATTAGTTTGCTTTTTGCTACTATACCCACTGATCTGAGAGAGGTAAGAATCTCTGAATATTGCTATTTGCATTTTCACAATGCAAATATTTAAATCAAGTTAATTATTAAATCAGTTAATTAGTAAGTTATTAAGTTCTCCAGACTTTTCCTCCTGCAATTAATGTGCTCCAACACTATGGAAGCAACAAACCTTTTCCCCTGTAATGATTTCTTAATAGTGTTATTGGCGTTGTAGTGCCTCTTCTTCCTGTGCTTGTAATGGCCCATCTCTGGTGCACAGGAAGAAAGAAAGAGCTAGGAAGAAACATGAATGTGAGTGACAGAGGAGACAGAAGCAGGAAAGAAAGCTAGGAAAGCACAGGGCAAGGGTTAGATTGGGGGGAAACAAAGAACAGAAGGGGACAATGACAGGTTAGAAGGATGGGAGCATTAACATAAAAGGAGAAGAAAGTTATGAGAATTAGCAAGAAGAAAAACTTGCAGAGGGAGAAAACTAGGAATGACCAAATGTTAATATAACTTTAAAGGATGGTAGTTATTTTTGCAATGGATTTTTTTTTTTCCATTTGCAAGCTTCTTATGTCCATATATATATATCCATGGCTGGACACCTCCATACCTACATATCCTACATACATCACCTGTATGTCTGTCAAGGGAAGAGGGGACACAGTACAAGATCTGAATTAGTGTGGCAAAGCCAGAATCCATGGTATGCTCACACTGAGGTTGCCTCTGCAACTTCAGTCCCCAGACACTGGATGTGTACCTGCCCCAGACAATGTACATTGAACAGGTAGCCCTTATAAGAGTCCTTATTTTCTTCCTTATGCAAAATGCAAAAATGAACATTATTAATGACAGAACAACAAGACCTGCTACACATATATTAACTTTCTTATGGAAGTTGCCAAGGTATTATGGATGCCTCTTGTAAAACACTCAGTATTCCAGAGCTTTACAAGCAATATTGATTGTATCTTCAACTTCTCTTTAAAAGAGGTGGTGTTAACGTGATTTAATAGAAAAGGGAGGAAAACCGAGGAGAAATGATGAACAAATACACCCAATAATTTCAGATGTTTGATTTCAAATGCCTTGGGACTGATTTTTCAGGCTGCATCACAATATATAGCACCTGATATATTCTGGAGGAGCTTGCAGTGACTTCAGTGGCAGCTGGCACAAGAGTTTATCACTCTGTGCATCTCTTGGAAAGCAGGATAATAAGGGAGGGATCCCCTGAGTTTCCAGAGCAGCATTCACCTGTCTGAAGTGCTCAAATGTTCCTTCTTCTCCTGCATCTCTTTGTCTTTACTTTTGTTTAGATATTGCAGTGGAATAGGCGAAGTTTAGTTAAAAGCACAGTACATTAACATATAATCAAGCAGAATACTGTACTTTGTACTTGTAAAGTAATTTGAGCAAATCCTTAAATTCTGTCTCAGATGCCTAAATCTGCCTTATGTTGTGTAACCCCTGCCAGTCAGGCAAAGCTAGTCTCCAGCCCTGTCATACTCATCTGGTGACTTCCTCTACTCAGCTTGCACACAAACCACATTTGGTGGTTTGCATCAGGCTGCATCCCTCAGAAGTTACCTGAAGCATGACCACAGCAAGCTTTGTCACCTGGCAAGAGCAGTAGTGACCAGCATATTAAAGCATATATTTCACTGTTACAGTCACAGGGAGTTATGTGAGGGAATTCTTTATTTAGCAGTTATCCGCCTCAAATAGCTACAGGATGCTAAAGCCATTCAGACACCTAAAAAGTGAATTAACTTTCAAGAACTATTTGTCAATATTTCAAGCATGTCCTGAGCCTGCAAATGCCTTGTTTTTGGCATAGAACAGCAGGACTTTAGCTTGGAGTCGTCTGTTTTTCTCTGTTGTATGTCAATATTGAATAACACTCTAGAGTATTCTGACTTGGAGGAATCACTTAGAAGGGGTAACTAGAGCAGTGTTTTAAGCATTCCTTATAATTTTGATTGTCATAGGGTTTTTTGATATAAAGTACATGATCATCACCTGACCAATTCAATAAAAAAGTATAAGCAGGGCTTGAATGATACTGAGTTTATAAGCATCTTGATTTGAGACATTGGTTCAAACCAAAATCTAATTGAAATATGGATCATAAATTCATGGGTAGAACTAACCACAGTGATGTCTCAATTTGTCACTGAAGTGGTGGAAAAAATCAAAAAGGCTTGGGTCATAAGTCTCACCAAAACGAATTTCTAGGTCTAATTGTATAACCTATTCCATTCACTACCCAACCACTGTCCACACCTTTTATCCAGAAGTGACAGGAGAGTTTAAATTAACTCCCCTAAGAGTCAATTACACTTTTATTACTCTTAATATATGTAATACATCTTTAATCTAGGAAGCTTGTATTAAGAGGAAGCATTCAGGATGCTTTTCAAATACATGCCTGTAGTACATTTTTCAAACATATTGCAATGAATTTCCATTTTGTTTATAACTTCTTCCTTGGCAGATTACTTGCCATCATGAATGCAGATCGTTTGCAGATTTGATTAATATTTTAATACAGTATTGTATGACCTGCAATATATAACTGTGGTATATTACTAACCTTCAAAATACATAATAAATTCAAACTGTCAACTGGTTAAACAGACCAAACCCAGCCTTGCAATAATACTTCCGTACAAGTACAGGTGGTGTAAGGTTAGCAGGTAGTCAGGAGGCATAAGTGACACCACCATCTGCATCACCTACTACCCACTGGCATGCTGTCCTCCAGATATCCTTCTTGTTTCCATTTTAAAGGTAAACTCTAAGTCCATGTGCTTGCTTAGAGGTTGGAACCCGGTTCTGCTTGTCCTGAAGCAGTTCATCACCTCTCCTAGGCCAGAACACACCTTCCCTACCTTGCCTTTAGTTCCTACAGTGTATCAACGGAGTTGCTTGCGATCTTCTCCCAAAAGAAATCAGGATTATTTTAAAAGGCAAATTCCTGGGAAAATATCCTCAGGACAGAGGGCATATGTAGGTGTTTCAGAGTTGTGTGTGCTTGTTTCCCTTTCCAGCACAGCTAACACCACAGTATCCAAACTACTTCCCTGGTATGTAGGGCCTGAATTAAACAGGGGGCTTACACCAAGACCTCTACCAAGCATTTTCTCTGCTTGCTGGTTAAAGGCTTTCATTTCCTTAATTTTTCTTTCAAACTAAAGGGTGGTTTCTCATTCTTTTTTTTTTTCTTTTAAACTCATGGGTGGAGACAGAGAAAACTGGATCAAAGTGTTGGCAACAGCCAAAGACTGCGTTTTAAATCAATGATTTTTCTATGTGTTCTCTGGCCTGTGGTATTGTTTGCTCTGGGCAAGACTTCTTGGTGAGCATACAAATAGTATCCATGAAGTCAATGAGCTACTGTTGAAGCAACTACTGTTCAACAACAGTGGAAAACATCTCTGTGCTTGCAGCCTGCACAGATGTCTTAAGATCTTGTGCCTGCAGAGAAAGATATGGGAGCTGGTCTGGTTGAATTTACTTTGAAAATACATTCAGGAAGTGTTAAACTTGGGAAGACAGATTAAGGGTCATGAGATCATACCTGGCGCACAGTGACATAGACTGTATTGATAGATATCACTTGTGACACTCACTTCAGCATCTATACTGGCTGATTTACCTTCATACTGATTTCTCACCATGTAAATACCTGTTAAATTCTTCCAAAGGTCTCCTTTGAACATCTTATTTCTACAGTCTATGCAGGGTGTGAAACACATCCCTTCTTTTTTTATATCCTTAAAGTTAGAAAGCAGTACTCTTCTGTTAATGATCTGAAATTAATTTCTCTGGTGCAGTACAACCCTTTCTTTCTTTTCTACCCACTACGTTTGCAATGTTCCTGTGTCCTTCACCTTCCTGTTGCCATATTACCCCGAGGTTTTACTCTGTAAACCACAAAGATCAACAGGCCAAATGAATTTTTAGTGGCCAAGTATTACACAGGTCCCCTCAGAAGTTTGCAAGATATCTGGACTAGTTGGGTTCCTAATGGCTCTACCTATGCTGTTGTATTCACTTGAGGCTCAGACTTTCATTTAAGCCCAATTCCCCCCATTATCTTAGTGTTTTATATACTGATCCATGTCACAATTTACATCTGAAGCAAGTCAGCTGCCCACCAGTCAGCCAAGTGCTCAGGGACATGGGGAGGCAGAGGACATCAATAAATTGTATGGATACAAGAGGTTTAAGCTGCAGCAAACTCACACCAGCTCTTTGGTGTACCTAACAAAGACCTTAAGACAGCTGAAGAGACTACACAAAGTGAAGGGAGAGCGCAGCAGGAAGAGAGAGAGGCCAGGATGTGCTGCCGAGACATCTCGCCCAACACACCCACAGCAACAGCACAGCCTGGTCTGCAAAGACACAAACTTGTCTGTAAAATTACAAATAATTGAAGACTTTGTTCACTTTTTTCCCTCACCCCTGCTAATACCGCTTTTGCTTCTATAATGCATCCAGATGATCTTAATTTGTAATTTAGGAGAGACTTAATTACTGTAATTGTTAAGAAAAGTTAATTTAAATGCTTAGCAGAGTCGGTGACCCAACATGCTTGATGAACTGCTAAGGCTGGGCACAGAAGAATGTAATCTTAATGTGCTGAATTTCTTTCCTTCAGGCAAATACAGGGCCAAATGTTCAAAGCTGCTTCTTAAATTGCACATACAACATCTGAGGAGACATCTGCCTACGTGTAAGAAACATGATTTGCATGCACAAATACATAATTTAATTTAAACATATCTATACATTATGTTCACACTAAGGGACCGCGCAAAAGAATACACAGGTAAACACTGCAGGCAATTTTCTATGCTCCTTTCATATGAATAAAAATAATAACTATTCTACCATAATATTCCTGAGCTAGTCCTTCAGAGTACCCTGTGAAATGACAACTCTGGCTTCTGCATCTACCTCTGCATCTTGTGATCTGCTGACTTGATGGAGCCTATGCTTTCCTTGCAGCAGAACTGTTCCACTTAGTTAATGAATGGCATGTTTTGAGATTCTTGATGAACAGCCACTCTAGGAATACTAGGAATATTGCTCCTCTTTTAAATAGACATTACAAATCACTCCCAGTCTGTTCATTTTCTAAAAATCTTAGAAACCTTCTTTGCTCTTGGGTTTTTGGTCTTCCTGCACATTTTTCTACCCTCTTTCTTTAAACAAAAATAGGCATTTCCATCCCCTCCAGAGCTTTGCACTTCAAATCCTGTCCTTTAGGTAGGTAATAAGAGTGTTCCAGCATTGCAATACCACACTCAGCAGATTCAACAACCTTGCCAGTGCTTGGGAAGGCTAGAAAAAGGATTATTTGAATTCAGAGTGGGTGAGGGGTGGGCATGTAAAACACGTTAGGAAAAAAACCTGCTTAGGAAACATTGGAGTCTGAGCATGGAGAGAAAAACTGGGACTGGGAGCTGGACAGCAAGACTGGTAATGAAAGCTGTGAAGCAAGATGGAAACTGAATCAGATTTTAATGGAGGGGACATGTGGGAAAGACAACAGATGAGGGTACTCTCACTGGAGTGAGAGGGAATGGGGGACTGGGGAGGTGTATGGGCTTGGGAAGCAGTGCAGAGGGCTCTGCTGAACAGTGCAATGAAAGAAGTCATTCAGATAGTGACTGCAGACAGTGCTAAAAGAGGAAGAGCTGAGAAGGCACTGGGAACTGTAATGCCAGGGCAGCATCAGTAAAGAGTTCACAGCAGAATGGGTTTTGCTATGTAGGTTTTATCCATGTATTACCAGAGGCAAAAGCAGCGTTACAAGATACTATAAAACCCCCCAGAAGTTCTAGTTTATATTGTGAGCAATTTGAACTGCCCTTAACATCTCTACTTTATCAGAATTATGCTGTAGTACAACAAGCTGAAATGTAAACAGTCTGGATATAACCAGCAATGATTAATTAGTCATTTTTCTCAGAAATGCCTCATCCAAACAGCACCAGCTGTACTCCTGTTAAATCCACAAAGAAATCTACTCTTCATTACAAAAGCTGCATTTTCCATAAGGCTCCCTGAATTTCTCCCGGAAGCTCTAAACGTCTTCGCCTTGCCTTACATCACAAATGCAGCAGACACAGCTGCTCCAAGGAAATCCATGAACCATCAGAGGACTGTCCAAGAGAATCCATTTGGAGAAAGCAAGCCTGGTCAGGACTGCCAAGGGCTTGGGTTGGGCTGTGTGGCTGTGAAGGTGCTCTGACACCCCAGGGCTGTGCCAGGCCATCAAAAGGGGGCAGACCCTACACTCTGGCAGTAAATCAGCTTCTGTGTGGTAAGACTTTGACACACAGGTATAGCCACCTGAAGCAGTGAGGAGACTTCTCCTGCCTGACGAGTGGTAGACATTTCAGATATGGCTTAAAACAAATTTCCAAATACAAGGTATTGGAGTTTTCAGCGCATGATGCTCACTGACATCAGCTAGGTTCTTATCTTCAGATAGGCAGAAAGGAAAGCTAGCATCATCCATGTTTCTCTCTGGTCACTGATGGTCCCGTTTTTTTAGCCTCTGCAAATTCCTACGTGTTCTTATCATCTCTTGACCACTATCCCACCACATTTTTTTCAAGTTAAGGCCACCACAGTCAGAAATTCTTAATTTATTCTCTCACTACACAAAAATTATGGACTGATATATAGATGGTCCTGCATTAAGTCCCTGATTCACGTAGGCTGATGATTAAAACTCTCATGGACCTATCTCAGGGACTAAAACACCTGGGTCCCTTGGCAGGCACTGGATCAAACTGTGTAGCTCAATAACCTTTCAGGAAAAAAAAATGAAACAAAACAAAACCAAAACAACTAAAATGTCATGAATTTAGAGTAATTTCAGATCCCATCGTGCCTCCCTGCTTTCAGCTGCTATTTCATGAAGAAGCAGACCTCTCAAAGTCTTGTGTCATAACTATCAGTCCCACTCAGATGGCCCAGATAGTGACAGCATGTCAGATGGCAGTGAGTACCTATGGTTAAACAAAATAAACCTGCAATCAATCCTATTTTTTCCTTGTGAACTTATGGCAAATTTAAATATACATAAATTTTATAGACTTGCAATTCTATGGTGAGTGCTGGAGTCAAAATCTGGCCCACACATACAGTATTAAGTCACTGTGACCCATCTGTATTCACAAGGATGAAAACATCAGTCAGATTTCATATCTAAAGGAATGCAGATGTATGTTTTACTGGTAAGTGGTTAAAAGTCAAGGTTCTCTGCAAGTTTGCAGTACTTTAAATTGGTCTTTTCATCATGACATTAATTTCATCTGTAAATGTTCTGGTCTGCTGGTAGATATGTTGCCCTTTCTTGCTTGATGTGATTTATTTATTCACTTCCCAGAGCCTAATTGCATCTTCACCTTTATAGAATATGTTTGAACTCTTTCCCTGTAGACTTAGCCTGCACAATCTGGGGGCATGAAACTTAACCATCTTCGATAATTACATGATGGCACCCCTGAAAATTTAGTTAGAGCAGCTACAAAACATGTGAAACAATGAGACTTATCTATATTATAGTCCTGATGAAATCTTGTGGAGACCTTACAATATACTTTATTGACCTTCTCTGGGGTACTATAATAATACAACCTATGTCAGATCTACATCACTGTAATTGAATTTTAGGGAATTTCTGTGATGGCTCAAAAATTGAATCTGCTCCCTGGTGCCTTTTCTTTCAATACAATCTAAATCCTTTTTTCATTTTCCCTTTTAATTGTGAAGGTGGGGAGACTAGGGAAAAGTGTTATCAGTCTTCCTCGGCCTACAGCCCTTTGCTTATGCTAACATTTTCCCATCAGAGACCAAATAGCGACTACATCTTGTGCAGGACAGACTCAGGAAGTTTTCTACTGTTTCACATAGGGCAGGCAAGAGACTGACACCAGCACACCCTTAATTTCAGCATTCAAGCCCGAGCACTGCTCTGTAGCATCCAACTGCCCATCCCCAGTTGGACTCCACTGAATGAGAAGACACTGACTGCCATCCTCCCTGTGCAGTGGCCAGCTGAGTGGTGTGAGCTGATGAGAAGGCAGATCTGACTTCCACAGTGAAGGCAGATGTCTCCTGGCATGGCTTAGCATCTCTATGAATTACCTTTAGACATACCTACTGCTCTTGGAATATATCAAAGGTTTTGAAGCAGCCTCTAATACACCTTGAGTTTTGGCACATCTCTACTGACTTTGAGAAGGGTCACAGTGATGTGTGAACCCAGTGATGTTCTGCAAATGATTGTTGCCACTCCCTCTCTCTTCATACCAAGGTACGTATTTGTGTATTTTGTTAATGAGTACAGATGCAAAAAATCAAGAGAAGTAATGATACGTTTTTTAGAAAGCCATCTTCAAGAACCCAGTTGACCCAAGCTCACTCCACTCGGGAGTCAAACCACTTTCTCTCTCCAAGCTAATAATGGCCTTCAGTAACAGTGAGCAAGAACACACACATATTGAGTGCACAGCATTTCTCCTGCTGGTAGATCAAGTTACATAGATTTCTCTGGACAGTGACTGGAGATCACATCTTCTCTTGTGTCCCCAGCTATGCTGGATTTCTCCTAACCTCTCCACATTTAAGTGTATTTATTTTTCTTGATAGGAAGAAATTGCCTCAGTAGGATATGGAGCAAATGTGTGTTACTCATTGCCAGTCTCCTATGCAGTGAAATCTTACGATGGCACAAGATCTCCCTCCTTCCCTTTGCACGAAATCCTCCTGAAGGGACAGTGTCCCCACCAGGGCTGTGGCATTTCCCATCATAATGCACACTTATTTACTTTTAAGTCCCTCCACTAAAATCCATTTACTTCTGGTATCAAACACAACAGATCTATATGAAGTAAAGCATAAGCAGCAGTTTCTTAATATTGGGCCTTTACTTGTATTGTTGTGTTCTGGTGCAGTTGTTCCACAGTCTATTTTGCATCTCTCCATGTCAGATCAATGTCCAATTGCCCCATGAATTCCCATGCATGTTCAGAAACTGTCTGGTCACATTGCTCCCTTATCTCTCCTCTCTCATGAAGAGTGGCAGAACTGTGTAATAAAACCTTTAAAACTGGATCCAGTTGAATTAATTTGCAACGATGCTTAAGTGAAACTATAGAGTCTTCCTCTTGCTGCCTCTCTGATTTTTTCTTTCTTCTGAAACTGTCACAAAAAATAACAATACTAAAATCTGCCACTTTATGCAATTTTTCTACTTGCTACAGAACCACAATGACAATGTTGAGGGTAAAAATTTTCTCTACTTAAAACAATTACAACTTTGCACTCTTTTGGGCACTTCTGATCCTCTGTAGGCTACTTTTCCTCAGACCTCCTCATCCCTTTTTTATTGTTTAAATGCAAAGCACAGAAGTCTTTGTCACCTCTGTGTTTGAAGGAAAAGATCCTATTTCTGAGAAGACAAGCTATTTTTGTAGCTGAGCAAAGCATGGTTATGTGTAGACCAGAGTGGGAAAAGCAGCTGGCAAACTGTAAAGGGCATGGCAAGTTTATAGCAAACACAGAAAATACAAGCTTAAAAAATGCACATGATATGTCATTATAATTAAAACCAATTTTTAAAGAAACAGTGTTTTCACTTCATTCTCATCCTGAGCAGTTTGTGATATCTGTAAGCATGCTACAGGTGTAGTTATTATTACTATAACCATATACACTATGCCAGTCTGTAATGTAAGTAAATGTTCAGTGCATTTGATGAAATCAGGCACTTCGAGTACCTGCTGGTTTTCCACTGTGCAAAGCACATTTTTACATGTTCCAGAAATGAAGTAAATACCTCATTCCATAAATACTTCATTGAGTCTTACACTGAAGTTTGCCCACAGGAGAACTGTGTTGCCTCTGGTGCTAAAATGACTGATAAAGAACTTCAAATAAATAAATCATTGATGAAGGTTGCATAATCAATCTTCAAACTAGAAATCAAACCAAATAACTATTTCTAAATGAGTTCATTTTACTGTTTTGTTACATGTAAGGCAGCAATTATAGCCCTATAATCTATTTTCATTTTCTTGTCCTTTTATCCAAGACAAATCAAGAGAAGTTAATGTGCTAGGTAACGTGCTTCAGTAATCTGGTTTTTGGTTTTGGTTGGTTTGGTTTTAATTGGTCTGTTTCAATACCTTCCAGAGACTAAAGACTCTGGAGGTATAAAATACGCATTTTTATGCATTTTGTTAAGATGTTGAACTGAAAATTTAGTAGGTTTAGAAATTAAGAATCAGAGAATAATGTCTTCATGTGGCCTAAGGCTTGTATTAATACAAAGAAATAGGACTGCAGTGTTGGGTATGTGTTCTGTATTGTGTTATGTTAACCAGTGACAAATTCTGTGGCACCCACACTACATGACTTCTAGTAGCTCTATGCTCTTACACACCATTACAGCGTGTGTGGAACGGGCAGATATGTGGGGCAGGCTGAAGGGCAGGATTTTTAGTTGGACCAGCTGTCCAAAACCCTGACCTACATGGTTTTGGGGTTAGGAAATGCTCCAGGGGAAAACAGTGTGAATACACACTGTGGATGCTGTGCCATTCCTCTGAGCCTTGTCACATGAGACCCTGTATGCCAGGGTCAAACCACCCACCCTCTCCAGCATGACATGAGCTATACATGCCTTGCTGTTGTCAAGGCACTTCCATGTACAGAAGGTGATATGGGAAGGTGAAATGTGGCTGGTGCTCTGATGCAGCTTTTTCCCCTACTCTTCAGGATGTTTCCATGGTCTTTCAGCTGTTTTCTTTAACCTGAACACATCATAATACTATGGTACCGTAATGTCTTTTTTTCCAGTTTCCTGCACTACTTTTTGTGAAAACTGGTTCCATAGATGTGGAGGTGGGCTGAAACTGCGCTGCCAGATCCAATGCCCTGGGTGATGGAAAAGGTGAATCTTGGTCTAGTTCTCATGATTCAAACCATCTCTCATTAACCAAATGAAATAAAGAAAAGAGGAATGCTGGGAGAAGGCAACACTGTTGTGTTATATCCTTCAGTAATAAGGTGCAAACCAGCTTGGTGGCTCAATTAAACATTTGTATGGCCCCAGGGAGGGAATATCTGCTGTTTCAAAGTTCACTAGTTGTGCGCATGGGCTGCCTGGCATGCACCATGATTCTGGGCCATGCTGGAGTGCAGGATTTGGGTCCATACCATAGGCTTGATATTTCCTCATGATCCCTTCTCAGTATCTCTCTTGAGAGGGAAATGGGTTCATTGTCATTTGTTTAATTTTAACGAAAGATATGGCTGTGGAAACAAACAAGTCTTATTCTTTAATAGTATTCAAGTTGTTTTTGTGATGCTTGATTAAAATATTACCTAACAACCTATTTCTATAAATCATTAATCTCTTGACTTCAGCAGAATCTGTGCAGGATGAAAAACATCTCTAGGATTTGGCTCTGAAAGTACATTTTCTCCATGTTAGCGAGTGGTGGTGGTGGCGTGTGGGATTTTTTTTTTTCTTTTTTTTCCCTCTTTAATAAATAGTTGTATTAGCTAGATTACTGTCTTTCAGGTCTCGCCCATGTAAAACCACTCACAATAATGACTTTGCCTTTCATAATGTTTTTCTCTCGAGAACAGTGTTATTAAAAGGCAGATGAAGTACATTACAAGTCTCATTACATTTCCTGTAAAGGTAGCATTATACATCAGATATGGAGAGATAGATAGTGATATAATTTGCTAAGGGTAGCATCAGCAAGAATTTGATGGATCTGGCCCTCTCTCCAGAGAGCTCTGCCTGCACGGCAGCAGCCATACACCAGGGCTGCCACTCAGAAGCCTGTTCCTTCTGTTATTAGATTTTTTTACCTTGCAATTTCTGCTCTTGCAATATTAATTGGAAAGGCATTCATGAAGGATAACAAGGTGTAATTAGTTCTCTTCAATAAATCTTCACTGCCTCCCATAAATCTAGTAGATCCAAGTTTTCTGAAACCATTAGTTTTTTTTTGAAAGAGGTCAATATGTTTATTAATTTGCGGTGTATGAGCCTGTGAATGATAAATAGTAAACTAGTTGTAGAAATTCTACATTCTTCAGATGATGTTTTGATTCTTCTTTTCTTGATGAACTCTAGGATTTTTAGAATAGCACGTATGTATGAAAGGGAGCGAGGCAGGCTTTTGAACTGAAAAGTACAGAAATTTCCAGATTCCATAAAAAGCATACTTTTCATCAAGATTTTTTTTAAAACTTTATCAATAACTTTCAATAATTAAGCTTTTTTATAACCTCATCTAACCATGGAAAGATTTCTTGTTAAATTAATATTCTCCTTCTATGGATATTAATTTAGTCTCCTTCACTAAATGAAATACCCAGCTATGGAAAAAGGTGGACCATAATTTGAATAGTAAAAAATGTATTAATGTCACTAATTCTATTTCAGGAGACACTAAAGTCAAATGGATTACTGAAAGAAATAACGTTAAAGGAAAGAAGGCTTATTACAATTTAAATTGTGAAAAATTCTTAATGTCACTAATTTTCCCTCAATTGCTTTTTGTGTAACAAGCCATTTATCATTAGGATCATTTCAGTCAGTTGTGGTGGTAAATGAGTGCTGATTAAATAAGTGGATAAAGCGAGGCTTCTAGTACTGAATGTAAGAACAGCACTAAAATCTGTATATGTATGTTTCTTTTGAGTTTGGGGGCAAAAAAATGGGGTCCTTTTTTCCTTAGATATTAGTTCCTTGAACATGCATCAGTTTGAAGTCTCTTGGCAAACACAATTCTCTCATGCAAACTCAGTGCTCTTTTCACCAGTGGTGTGCTCTGTGTTTGCACTTCTAGATGCTGTTTAATCCCACTGGATGATATATTTTTAGATATAAGGAATAACCTAAGAACTGTCTCCTAATTAAGAGGAGATTTTATTGTTTGTATCATACCTCAAGTGTGATAGGAATTTCTTTTTTCCTGTCTAAGAGCTGGGGGTGGCAAGGGCTTTGCAGTTTGCAGGCTCCAGCCCATGAAGATTGGGTGTGGGTTACCTCAGCCTAAAGCATATTCCCTTTGCGAAGCTGCAGATTCAGTAAGTGACAGAAAGTAAGCACATCTCTGAAAGATGTGTGGCCTATTTCTCTTCTCTCAAAATAAAATAAAGGAGTCCTGCACAAGCTCATTTCCCTGAAGTCTGGCATCTGATGGAGTCCTCTGAGTCTAAAAGGAGAGGGGCTTGTCAAGTCTCAGCTATAACGAGCATTGAGAGCTTTTTTGAACTGCTCTGAGCTTTCAGGTTTGTTCTTCATCAAAGAGCTCCATGTCCCTCCTAGCCACTTCTCACAGCAAGAGCTGCAAAAAGAAAGGGAAAATTACTGGAAACAGGTCTGTGATATGCCAATACCTGCAAGAGGAGCTGATACTATTTTGCTACTTCTCTACACCTAATATTAATCCCTTCTGGGTGTCCACCTGTAAGGCACAAAGAGGAACTCCCTTCTATAATCTAAATGACTAAATGACTAAATTGTCACCAGCTGTTTCCTGCATACTTTTCTCTGAGGGGATGGGAGAAAGGGAACAGGCATGCCCTTGATGGTGTAATACTCTTAGGTGAGACATTAGCAGGTGCACCTACATCAGAATTTTAAAGCAGACCAGGAATGTGGTTTTGAAGTGGTGGTCCTGGTGATCCCCATTCACTGTAAGTTGTGTCACAGCAAAGCCACCAGGTGTGTGAAGGCGGTTCCCTGAAGGAGATTAAACTGGATGTGTCTCAACTGCACACCTAACATGTCCCAGTGTGGACCTGGGCATCAGATTAGCAGTTATCACCCCTAAACCGTGCTGTGTCAATGGCAGGTCCCCAGCGTCAGTGGTTTTGCTCTACAAATCTGTGTTTAATGAGTTTGTTACTTGTCAAGGCAGACACAGTCTGTCCAGTTCACATATTGAGAGTTAAGGCAGTTTGTGATCTGCGGTCAGAAAGGCGTCATCCTGCTGGATGGTTTGGCAGGGAGGACCAGAGTATGTCCCTCATTCACAATACAGGCCATGATGTACCTTGAAGCATCCATTGGATATCTCGTGACTGCAGAAATTGGAAATGTTCTCCTAATTTTTCCTCTGCTGCATTAGAAGTATCACAGTTGGGCTTTTCCTGGCATGGGAAACAGCCCTTTGATTAAAGCCTCTGTTTCAGTCAATGGGGAGTGAACTCAGTGACTCCTCAGATGTCGTTCAGCCCTGTTCTCCTCTGCTGCCACCCGAAAATGTCCTTTGAGTCACGAGCTAATGCAAGGTGCTGGACTCCCTTTTACACAAATTTCTTTATATGGTGGTCTTCAGCTACCTTAGAAAGCAGAGACTGCTGTCATAAATGTTACTTTCATGGCGTTGTAAGGAAGCTGTTCTTGAGACACAATCTATGTCCATCTCTCAAGTGCTCTGGGCATTAACAAGTTTGTAGCTGAATAAATTCCATCAATTTTGTCTGAGATTTAGAAAATGTCACTCTGGCTCAGTGCTGCTGTGTTGCTATGTGAGGGAAAATACCCCTCTTCATCCTCACTGTTTTCAGCAGCACTATATAATATATCATAAAGAGACTTTTTTTATTCCTCAAAAAGATACTTCTGGAGTTTATCTCTCCTGGAAAAATGATGCCCAAAGCCAGTAGCATTTGCTAATGTTATGAAATGGCTTTCCCCTCACACTGTTTGAAAGTGGAAAAGAGTCCTGTCTCCATCAAATGTAATTACTTCATTTCTCTCTTCCTTAACAAAAGCCTTATTTACCCATCAAAGCACAGTTGTATTTTTATGCAGGACAAAACACATCAATGATTCTTAAGTGACAATATAATGCAGTTAGAAACTTCTAGATCTTCCGCAGTTACCTAATTTTGGAAAAGGATAGACATTACAGCTCATTACAGATGTCCCTCAAATCACTTTCAGCTATGAGGGTGCCAATCAGCTATGGGATGTTCCTGTGAGCCCCTGGCAGTACTCAGCCATACTCTGAGCATCCCTGGAGGTGTCTGGCTGACTCAAGAGCTACTCACCCCATCTACTTTGTCCCCAAGTGCAGGACTACTCAGAGCCTGCTGGCTCTGGCTCTGACACCCACTTGGATTGTGATGTATCCAGCCTTGTAGGCTCAATCTCTCTTTGCAAACCAGTCTTGCAGGGTGGGAATTGAGAAGGGGCCATTTACAACAGCCTTCCAGTGGCTGGCAACCCAAGGACAATTTTACATCTTCCAGTTCCTCCCACAGCTTTTGCAATATGCATGCATAAGTCTAGCCCTAAGATACAGAGCTGTGGTGATTTCTTTGCAATTTTTTTTTTTTCATGTAATAGCTGCATATTGCCTATTCTGCAGTAGGTTATTCTCTAGTCTGACTACAACCAAAAAACTAGAGCAGACCATCCTGTGCCCTTACTTGTGTGATGAACAGGTCTCTTAAATGCAGAGCAATGGCAAAACATTTTCCTCTTTTTTCTATTTCTATTAGTCCAAACCCACTCTTACTTCCTTAGTATTTCTCTAGGAAATACTTCTTTGAAAACCTCCATCTATTTTCCTCACATTCTCCACAGACCTGTGGATATTATAAACTTTCCAAATTCTACCACTTCAATATTTAGCTGGGTATTAACACAGAAAACAAGACCAGAGTAGGCCTTGGGAGATGATCCAGTCCATCACTCTTCCTGAGGCAGGATGATCTGTACTTATGTCGTTCCTGGCATATATATTTCTAACCTGTTCTTGAGGGAAACTTTTAGCCTTCTCTTGAGTTTAGTCCTCACCATATGGGAGACTGCCAGCCGGGATTTAACCCTGCCTGTATACAGTCCTGTGGTGTGCTGACAAATGCACCCATTTCCCCTTCCTGAGAGCAACTAGACTCTGAAACCAAGGTGTACGTAACACACCTAAGACATCACAGCTCTGTTGCCTGCTGGTTTTATCACTGGTTGTTGCACCATGTGTTTTCCTGGGATATGGTGCCTCTGAGCTCGTACACCACTGCCACACTTTTTGTACTGAGACTCACTAATGAAAAATTGTTTTTGACAAAGTGATATGCCTAACCATGCCGTTGCCTTTTGTGTTCAGGCTGTGGAAAGAGATGGCTTGAAAGGTGTGCTCTCTATCTGGGCTGAGCTGTGCCCTTCTTCTCCCTGTTAGATGCTTCTCTGCTTTTGTTTGCCATTTAAAAATTTCAAGGGCATGCACCTTTCTTCTCTGTCTTATCTCCAAGAGAAGATCCCTGCTCAGCCAAGCTGGCCTTCTTCCTCACCTGCTTGACTTCCAACATTTTGGAATTGCCTGCTCCTGTGCCTTTGGGAGGTGATGTTTGAAAAGTGACCAGCACCAATGGACCCCAGCACCTGCAAAAACATTTTTCCAGCAGACCTTATTTACTAATTCCCTGAGCATCCTGAAGTCTGCTCTGCTCATGTCCACAGTTGAGGTTTTGCTGTCACTTTTCCTCTTGTCAGTAGAGATTTTAAACTCAATCACCTTGCGGTTTCTGTGGCCAAGGCAGCTGTCAATCTCCACTTCGCTCACAAGATCCACTCTGTTGACAAGCAGTGTATCAAGAAGGGCAATTTTTCAAGTTGTCTCCCTTAGGACCTGTTCCATACTGTTGTCATCCAGGTTTTTTATGAATCTTCTTGCTTGGGATGTACTAGCTGTGTGATGCTCCCAGTTAATTTCTGGCAAGTTGAAGTCCCCCCATAAGGCCAAGTTGACTCAGAAGTGTAGCTAAGTTCCTCAAAGAATAATTTTTCAGCGTTATTGTCTTGGCTTGGGAGGTCTACAGTAGATTCCCATGATGACATCCACATTATTTGTTTGCCCTTTGATTCTTACCCAGAGGCTCTCAACTGTGCCATTGCCAGCTGTGAGCTCCACACATTCTAACCCTTCTATCACATACAGTGACACCCCTCTGTCTCTTCTGCCCTGCCTATCCCTCCTGAAGACCTTATAACCATCCAACAGGGCACTCCAGTCACAGGACTCATCCCATCAGGTTTGATTTATGTCAAGGAGATCAAATCTCTGGGACTGGGCCAAAGCTTCGCGCTCCTCTTGTTTGCTCCTCATGCTGCATGCGTTGGTGTAGAAACATTTGAGGTGTGGTGCATTGTAGCCAACACCTCATGAGGCAGACTGTGGGATCCCTTTAGTGCTCATTTCCTCAAATTTTGGCACACCATCCCATTGCTCATCACTAGCCAGCCTGGTTTTGTCCCTTTCCCCCTTCCAAGCTAGTTTAAAGCTCTGTCAACGAACCCCACTAGCCCCTGTGCTAGAACTCTTTCCCCTCTGAGATAGGTGCATCCTGCCAGGTGTCAGTAGACCCAGTGTTCAGTAGATCATCCCATAAAGCTGCTTCAGTCTCTCCCTGTGATCATAGTTCCTTTTAATGCAAAGTTTAATAAAATCCCTCACTTCTCTTTTTGTGCAGGGTGGTTTACCCTAAAACCTTCCTGTTGTCTCAGCAAGCAACAGACAGTTCTTACAAGTCTGGAAAAGTTCCCTACTTGTTTTGTAGGGCAGAATGCTGACTTAAAGAAAAGCTGGGGTGAATATGTAATGCTTTTTTAGAAGGTTTATTGTGCTATTATCTTTACATGGCACTTAGTTAGATATTATGGAAGCATATAAATAAGCACCAGAAACATGCTCTTCTCTCAGTCACTGGTACACCAACCTCTTCACAAGACTGTAGCAGTACCAAGGTGGAGGGGCTGATGTGCACCAAACCTCCCTGTGAATGATTACTAAAGATCAGTCTGTGGGCTGGTGTTTATAGAGCAGATGCTACCAAGGGACAGCTATGGGGAGTGATTTTTGGAGCATGTACTGGAAAGCAGTGGTAGATGTGGGCATGCCAGTGCTCTGAAGGGTTAAGGGTGTGTTTAGGAGTGCAATGGAGACCTACCTAACAGCAGGCATGAATGTGTGTGTATTTGTGTGTTGTGGGGAAAGTCTGTTCCAGAGCCAGGCAGCTGCCTCTCCATGTACCAGCTCTTCACAGGGATACACTAGCATGCTGAATGATGGAACCATGTTCTCCATAGCAGGGCATCTATTCTAGCTATTGAGAACATGTTGTGAAATATCCCTCTTATTCACTATTGTGGGAACAGGTTACATAGGTGTCCATAGCATCTTTGGCAGGTGTATGCTTCTGAAGGAGTGTTAGACAGTGTTGCTTTAACTGTTGATTTAGACAAAGCAGATTGAACTGCTGCAAGGCCTTAGTTCTCTTTGATTTTTCTTGGCATTCAATTCCTCTTAATAGGTTTCCTCCACTACATTTTACCACACAAGATAGGTAGAAAAACCCAACTAACAACCAAACAACTAACAACACAAATCTGTGTTTATGTGAAAGTAGACACCAATACTTCCTTCAAATCTAAAGCCACCAGGCAGCTGAAAGTAAAACAGGTAATAGATGGACACAAATTGAATGCCACTTGTCATAGAGAGTCTTCCTTGGAGGCACTAGACCTTGTTCTTCCTTTGCCAATAACAAATGTAGCTGTTTAGACCTCTTTTTCCAGGACAGGTTGAAGCTGCTTTGTCAGAGTCCACCAAATGGGACAGGAACTGACAGCACAGGTTTCTAATTCAGACACTTTTGACATATTGACGGCAGTGTCATCAATAACAGTCCATGCTGTTATTCAGTAGTTCTTCACAGATGAAAATTCACATCTGAGTGCCTGCTATGGGAAAAATGCCTCACTGGTGTCTCAGTCAACATTTCAGAGATGTACACTGATTTCTGTGTGAGCATAAACAAGGCTGGAATAACTGTATTCTTGAAATGTCTCCTTTTCATCTCTACTTCTAATGGTTTGTGCCAGTAGCTCCTGAGTTCTGTTTTAGCTACTGCCTCCTGCCTCCAGACTCTGTAGTGGTGAGGGATGCAGTTCATAGAATCATGGAATCCTGAAATTTCTTGGGCTGGAACCCTCAAGCCGTGAGCAAGGATACCTTCCACTAGACCAGGTTGCTCAGAGCCCCATCTGAACCCCTTTCTTTGCATGTTCTCTCACACGCCTGGAGACCATCGACATCTTAATATACACAAATCTGGGAACTGCATTTTGAAGAGTCACAGCGTCCTAGAGAGCTGAAGGGACACCTTTATATTTCAAGCTCTGTATTTTGGTGTATTATTGACATTTGTTAGCATATTGAAGTCAAAGTAAAAGCAGGAAGCAGTGAAGCTTTATTTCTCTTTTCCCAGCTCATTTTGTCAGAAATATTTATATTAGTTTGGCCCATAGTATTAACAGTACAGGGCTTGGCTCACGCATTTGCATAAACAGGCAGAATGAAGTGATTAAATCAGTTTTGGCCCCACTGTCACAGATGTCACATTACATCATCTTTCCACCTTTTTTTTATGTGACTTCCTAAGAAAAGCATGTGATAGTATTGCTCCTCAATAGCAACCTGACTTTTGGCCAAAGTATATAATTTTCTGTTAATATTTATTAATTGCTATTACTTACATGGTTATTGCAAACTAGTGACCTCCATTAGCCCAGCATAGGTGAGTTCCCATACAAACCTTTTTTTGGAAAGCAGTTTATGATACGTTTTGTCTGGGGGAAAAAACCTCCTCTTAAAGTTATTTGCCCCAGCATTTCTTATTTCTGTGTGCAGATTTTTACAACACACATTAGCACCGTCATTATGCGAATGTGGTCTAGAAAGGTAACATTGTAGAGTCTGTAGTTTTATTGATTATGTTCAGTTTTGAATTATGGGGTGAAAAACCTAATGTGCAATACCCTGGACTATATAATTTATGCTCTGCAAATGGGGTTTAAATGCTGCTCTGCTGGGCCCCATTAACGATTTTTACACAAGGGTGAATTATTACAGAAGGGGTAAGACACTATGAACTGGCCTTCCAGTTATAGGCTGTTCTAATTTGGTTTCTCAGATGGGAAATAAAGAGAGGAAAATTAACATGAGAGAAAGAAATACTTTTTTTTTCTTTTTTTTGTAAATAGAAAGCTGGGTATATAGTGAGCATTTCTGCAAATGCAAGAAAATGTGTTTCGATTATATTCAAGATCTTTCCATGTTTCTTTTCCGTAAGTGATCTAGCAAATAAGTGCTCTGATTGTAATGCTCATGAGGGAGGCAAATCCCAGAGAAGCGCACAAAAAGTGCCTGCTGATTTGTGAAGAGCTACTCATACAGAAAATCCTGTACAAATTATCACTCTTCTCTAGCCAGAATATATGAATGCTTCCACATAAACATCACCCATAAGAAAATCACCTTGAATGTTGGGCACTGAATACTTGATTAATTACTGTTTTACAGGCAATGCACTTTTTGCATAATTTCTCCAGTAAATATTTCTGATGAAAAAGAAATAGAATTTTTAAGGTTTTGTTATTAGTGCCTTTGGAAGCATAATACACTGACAAAAAAAAACAAAAAACAAAAACAAAAAACCCCAAACCTTCAAATGCATCCTGGATTGTTTGATGGGAAAAAATTGTAATATTTCAACTTGGGGAATCACTTGAAGCTTAACAATGATATCTAAATGGGGATCAAAACTAATTTAAAGTTATAAAAATACACACAGGGCAAATGAACAGCAGTGGAAGATTTTGTTGTCTGTTTCGCTGAATCCTATAAATCTCAGGATCTGCAATTGTGTTTCCTGTAGAAGTAAAAGCTAAAGATATCTGAAAATAAATATCTGAAATACCTCCTAAGATGCTTTCTCTGTAGAGAGACAGATGTGCACCCCTCCTGTTTACTGAGGTCAAAAGTGATCTGGAGCTGCCACCACAAAGTACCTCCTCCTCTGGTAGCCCTCCATGAGGCAAGAAGCAGAGGCTGCAACAAAACATTACTTCAGGATTATCTTTGGCTCCTTGCCCTCTGCAAAATATGTAGGCAGCATCTCACTACCACTGAGGGTGATTTCCTATTCAGGGTTTAAGTGCATATTAGGGGCTAGCTGTTGATCCACACGGAATTGCATTGCAGTGGTCTCTACTAGGGAAAAAAACCTCGTTTCACACTATGAAGATGGTTTAAGTCAGCTGAATGTACTGCTTCCTCAAGAGACACTGTGCCATTTCACCATGCAATCCATTTCCTCTGCTATGTTGACGCAGTTTGTTGACTTTTTTAACCTCATTCACAAAAGCAGGCAGCAACCACAACTTTCAGTTGACCTCAGCCCGGCCCAGACCTTCAGCTTTTCTAAAAAAAACAAAAACAAAGAATGTAATTAGAGCACAATATGAAGACGGCTTATGTCTTGCCACCGAATTATGCATGCAAAGGGAGGGGTCAAGCTGGATTGTCATATTAGGCTGTTACCATATTCATTATTTCTGAGCAGACTGTTTGCTGCGTTGCTTTAAAGAGCCAATCAGCCTGTTAAATTTTTTATGCATCCAGAGAAGTTGATAATTAGTCAAATATCACTAAATAACTTTGTACCTAGGCTGCATTTGGGAAAAGTGTTTCTTCAGAGAAGTTGGCAAACTACAGAGGATTCTTTTCTTTCTTTCCTCTCCTCCTAGTTCCACCTGGTGTTTCTCTGCGGTATTGTTTTCCTTAGCTACCTTCAATGTTAAATAATTCATAATTTACATCTCTGGTGCTAGATCCTTACAGGCCTTCCCTCAAACCAGTTTTCTCTCAATATCTGACTGATTTTTTCAGTCCACACTGCTGGAAAATATGAGTTAGCCTGTAGAAGTGCCTAATGTAGGACCATGTTATACAAGATCAGCATGAAGAGGATTGGGGCAAAAGGTTCCCTGGGAAGGTGAACCTTGGTGTGAACTGGAAACATTGCAGCATTTCTTGAGCCAGGCATTTCCAAGCTGATGGAAGACAGGATACCATTTATGCTATTTTTTTTAATCTCACATAGTGCATTAAATAACCTGACAGCACTTCTTTATACACTGAATTTTGTCTTTTTCACCTTTTCAATATCTGCATATTGAAAACACAGTGTTGATGTGCTGGAACTGTTATTACCAGGCACTTACAGGATGCAAGTACTACAGCTTTTCTAGAGATGAGTCTGAATTTGAGAGATAAATATATACAGGAGAAGGATAAAAAGCATAGGAAGACACTAAATACCATGTTTCCTATTCCTCTTTGCAGGCACCAGGGAAACAATTATGCTAAATGACAGAGAGGAAGAACTATAGCTGCTACAGTGAGTGAAATTTTGAAAGCTCCCATATTTCTCCACATGCCCTTGGAGACCTGGCTGATTCCTTCTCTTCCTTGATGCGACATTAAAGCCAAGAAACCACAAAACTCCTTTTGGTCACATCAAATCAGTCATTGGAGAGGGAGTAAGAAAATATAAAGCCATGCCTGCTCTCCTTCCAAGAAATCAGTTCTGCACAAATCCTTTTAGCCCGGTATTGGAGGCTGACTGATACTCATTCTAGAAATCAAGTCCTCACGAGGTGCCCAAATACTGCCTATGAACGAAACATCAAAAGATGTCTCCCTATGTAGCAGACCACACTATAATCCTGACAAGTCTGCCCTTATTAGAGCAGAACTTACCTCTTCATTTATTATTCATGAGTACATCATAGTGTCTTCAGAAATATTTTCTGCAGCAGGTAATCTAGCATGGGAAAACAAAAATGCGTATGTCTAATTATAAGTGACATTGTAAAGATCCTGTAGCAGTGTACTACCTTGGCACTAGAAGGTACTGCATTATAGATTAAAACAACACAAACATATTACAGTTTGTATACTGTTTCACTGTTATTGGATGTATGTTGCTAAGAAACAAAATTGAAACATCTCTTTTGAACCTGAAGCCTCTTGTGAACGTAGTATTGAATATGTAGTAAATGTTTTTCACTTTAGGAAGGATTAAATGCTAGGCCAGGAGAAGTAGGGAGGGTTCATTAGTCTTGCATGTTTTCCAATCTACTGCAAATGAATCCAACTATCACAGTAGTAAAAACTGTGTAAGAAGCTTCAGCATGTTCTGGGATGAAGTGTTGACAGCTGCTTGTTTGAATATTAATAAAGTCTATTGAGTTATTCTCTGCCTGTATTGTCTGTAGCTTGAAACTGTGAAGACTTCTCTGTGTATTGCTTCTTTCTCTTTCTAAGTACACGCCTGTCTGTGAAAATGGCACTCATTTCTTTCCTAGAGATGGCATGCCTCATTATAGAGAAAATTACAACCTTGTGCTCCATTAAACTTTTATTTTGGCAGCATTATTGGTCGCTGTTTCCCCTCTTCAATTTAAAGAAGTCAGTGCTGATTGAAAGAACACATGTCCTCTCTCATAAATGGCAATTAATCCTCATTCTTCCAAACTTTTACAAATGAAAATCAAAGTTATTCCTAAACCACATGCAAGAAAAATTAATACTCCTTTAAAAAAAATTTAAACATTAGTAAGTCAAAAGCGCAATACAGAAATGAAGAATTTTACAGTGCACAGTAATTGTTCATGTGTTAACTGCAGATGGTTTGTTAACTTGATCATGCATCAATTAGCTGGTGGTGAAGCAGCAGTTTCTGCCGGCTGGATGTGCTGGTTAAAGTTTGAGGAAAACACTGACGATGCAGTGGTTCAGGCCCTGCTGGGGAGGGAAGACTTGGGGTTTTCATTCGCAGAGGTGAGACCCAGCCACCTGAGGACATGAGCACAACTTCTGTGCCTATACAGTTCTGGATAGATAGGTGCAAGAAGGGCCTCTGGGAAAAAAAAAAATGGGCTCTGGGCAAATCAGTTTTCTTGGCTGATTGTTCTAATTGAGTAACCCTGACTAAAACTGGAAGCATTAATCACCCCCAGCTGAACACAGCCCAGTCTCTATGAGGGCACAAAAATCCAAGGAATTCAGATGTCAAGTGTAAGTTTACTGGCAACTTGGCCTTTGAAAGCAACTGCAACACAAGAAGATTAAACAGCTAATTTGAAATTCCTGAAAACCTCACAATTTGAAATGTACGGGTTAACCATAGGAATCTCTTCTTATTCCCTGCAACGGATTTCTCTAAAACAACTGGACAGGCGTTTCATTAATGGTAGGGCAGTGATGAAATAGTTTGTCCTCTTCTTGTGACAAAAAAATTATAACAGAGGAATAACTATGATGCCATACCTGGGCCTCTGCTAGTGGCATGGTCTTACTGCAACCATGCAGCTTTGCCAGCTGAGGCATGCTCTCCTTGCAGCTGTGCTGTATCTGCATTGAAGTACCACCAGAAGGGACTGTGGTGGGTTGACCTTGGCTGGATGCTAGGTGTCCACCAAAGCTATGCTGTCAATCCCCTCCTCAGCTGGACAGGGGAGAGAAAATACAATGAAAAGCTCATGGGTCAAGATAAGGGCAGGGAGAGATCACTCACCAGTTACTGTCACGGACAAAATAGACTCAACTCAGTGAAATTAATTAAATATATTACCAACCAAATCAGAGTAGGATAATGAGAAATAAAATCAAATCTTAAGAACACCTTGTCCTTTCCCCTCCCTTCTTCCTGGCCTTAACTTCATCCCCTATTTTCTACCTCCCTCCTCCCTGTGGCACAGGGGGACAGGGAATGGAGGCTGCAGTCATTTCATCATTGTCTCTGCTGCTTCTTTCCTCCTTAGAGGGAGGACTCCTCACACTCTTTGATCCAGTGTCAGGGTCCCTCCCATAGGAGATAGTCCTCATGAATTTCTCCCGTGTGAGTCCTCATGGGCTGCAGTTCTCTCCAAACTGCTCCAGCATGGGTCTCTTCCATGGGGTGCAGTCCTTCAGGGACACACTGCTCTAGCATGGGCATCCCACGGGGTCACAAGTCCTTTCAGCAAACCTGCTCCAGTGTGGGCTCCTCTCTCCACAGGTCTTACCAGAAGCCTGCTCCAGCACAGGCTTCTCATGGGTTCACAGCCTCTTTCAGGCATCCACCTGCTCTGGCATTGGGTCCTCCAGGGGCTGTAAGTGGCTATCTTCTCCACTGTGGACCTCCATGGACTGCAGGGGCACAGCCTG